>JANHGB010025262.1:0-44555 GCA_026283785.1 Coracopsis vasa | reverse complement strand
CGAGAGCAGGGTAGAGGGGCAGGATCACCTCCTTCGACCTGCTGGTCACACTCCTTTTGATGCAGCCCAGGATACATTTGGTTTTCTGGGCTGCGAGCACACACTGAAGCCGGCTCATGTTAAGTTTCTCGACCACCAACATCCCCATGTCTTTCTCTGCAGTGCTGCTCTGAATAATATTATATGAATATGTTACACTAAGTCAGTGATACACTGATGATGTCAGCTGGTGCTGTACACATGCTTATGTAAACATGTTAGCATCCCACAGATAACCTCTCAATGTATTTATTAGTGGAGTTACAGCTGGTGAGTAGAGTATGCCATTAAGAGTAGTATGCCATTAAGAGCAGAAATGAAGGGAATGCTCACTGCAAAAGGATGGGCTGCAGGGTAACCCCGTAACTACTCTCTCTCTAGGTATACGTATTCTATAGAACAGTTTACTTCCTTACACAGGGTCCAACAGCATAAACCATAGCTTTATTTAGCCTTGAAGGAGGAGGAATTTTCCTCAGAAAAGATGTCCAAAGAAGGCAAAGACTGCCACTTCCAACTTCCACACTGGCTCGAAAAACGTCACGTTTCTCCCACTGTGTTCATAAGTCTCAATTATATCTAGTATTTTGTATGTGTAATAATTATAGAGGTATACACGCACAGAATTACTCTACAAAGTTTGTAATTATAGTACACTGATGACTCATAAGAATGTGATGATATACAACAGAATGTCTCTATTTTTCAGTTTTCAATTTAAAGCAACCAGGAAATGTCCCACAAAAGCAAGCCTTAATACATCGCTTGGTGTTTCAGTGGAAGATTCAGATATTCTGAAATGCTATAATTAAGGTTGCCCGAGGAACACTAAGATGCTCTCCTCTTAGAAATACATTACGATGTTATCTTCAATGAGACAAACAAGTATTAGTCTTTCCACAAGACTTTGCTCTGTTTAGCTCAGAGAAGAGGCAATGGTTAATGATCACTGCTCGTGTTCCTTGCATTGCTGAACATGTACCCCAAGCACCTCACGCACTGAGCAGTATTCAAGCAGAGCTCTGAAGACACATTATTTCTTTTATGAGGTTCCCAATGACGCACTCAGTTTCACAGTATTTAAATGCTTGAAAAATATTAAGGACTTTTTACTTCTTCCACGTCTCGGTGAGTTGATGGAGTTTGCTGTCTCCTATATTGAAAACTGGGAACTTGGGCACAGAAACTTTAAGATCAAAAGCATCTATTAATTTTTCTCCCCATCTGAGATACCTGGGACCTGATGTTTCTGAGCACCAAGCATTATATGGTGTTTAGATGTTCAAAGTACAGCTCCCTATTACTACAGCTGCAACTGTGAGCACTCAATACTTCTGTAAATCAGACCTGACCGCCTCAAGTCAGGCACTGACAGAACAAAAAGCACACAGTTAGTGGCCACATGCAGAAAGTTTAAGTTAGGAGATGTTCCTACATTCAACTAGGAACTTTTGCACTCAGGAAGGAAGAAAAAGCAGAGCAGCGTTCAAGCGCACTGACTGTCCTTTCCTGCTGTCATTAAAGGCACACATTTTGTGCTTCCCAACTACTGTCTTAGGGAGGCAGATGCTTCCAAGAACAGAATCCTCCACCTGGCAGTCACAATTTATCCACAAAGAAACAATCATCCTGAAAACTTAATCAGACAGCACTCCTTCACAGGACAAGTAGTAAACTTAGCAATGCCCTTGGCCTCCTAAACTGCCCTCACCCTTCACCATGCTCTCTCCAGGACTCCAGCTTTATAAGCAAGAAGGTTTCTCTCTCTCTCTCTCTCTCTGGGACACAGCATACAGGTAAGCCTTCTGCATCCGGAGAAGGTGCTGATGGATGCCTAACGCCCTTGACTGAACTGCAGAGAGCCTGACTTAGGCCATGCCCACCTCAGGGTGAACACCAGATAAATTTAGCTGACTGCAAGTCATGGTACCATGCTAAGTCATTGAGCCCACACTAACTGCAAGTTTCCAGAAGAAGCCAGAGCTAAATGAACTCCTGTGAATAAACGTGTCTGAACCCTTCGCCCAAGCAGTCAGTGCTCTACCTTACTCATGGGCACAGCTTCTGAGAAAGAGAATACTTACCGAACACAGGTATGTACCTCTTGCATGTCTTTTTTCTCCCCCCTCCCAGAAACAGCCTCCTTCAATGAGAAGTCAAAACTGCAAATAAGACAGGCTAAGGATGTAATTAAACTTGACTAGAAGTTGACTTAAAACTACAGGAGTATATAATCTGAAGCCCACTGAAGACAACAGGAAAGAAAAAAACAAAACAGACTTCAGCCAGAAAGGGAAAGTTCCCCACTTATTACCACCTTGTTCCATGAACAGGGCAAGGGCACAGAAAACAGACCACCATCTTAGTGGGGAAAGAGACTTGCTCAAGTGTGTAATAGGGAGCTTGTGTTGAGTATCACAGCACCTCAATGGGAAAGGTCCAAGCTTTGCTCAGTGAGTTTTGTATCTTCCTCATTGACTATATGAATGGAAATATTCTGATACACATACAACATAAATGAAAAGTTACTGCTTTGATTACATGGTATTTTAATTTGCTGATAAAATATTTAAATGAATCAATATTTAAATAAAGAAAGCTTTTCTTTCTGGAGGAATGAATACATTAAGAAAAATAATTTCTCTTGCTCAGCTGAAGACCTGCTATTCAAACTCCCTTATTAAATAGATTCTTTTCCCCAGAAAAGTCACTGGTTCTCTTATGTTACTTTTTCGCAATTCATTTGGCAATTAATCTGTTGTTATGCATCGAACTTAATTTTGGAAAGGTAATGTCACTGGCACCTAAAGAAATTAATGATAAAAGAAATGCTAGACCTCCTAATTCTATAATTCCTATGTAGTGACAATTAATGAAATACTATTTTCCACTGGGAAATTTTTTAAGCGCTAGATAAAGGGGCTACTGTGCTTTTAAGATCTGCTCTCTTGTAAATTGTGTCTCTTATAGCTATCAGAAATATAATTAAGAGTCTTCCTAGAAAATAAATCTACAGATAGTTTTTAATCACATCTTATTTCCTTTACAGTTTGAAAATTGACAGCAATTGCTATAGAAACTCGTAACTGTGTCATGTAATTTTTGCCCTGCACTCATTTAAAGAAGTCTATCTTGAATATCAGTCCCACTTGTCAATAGAGAATCTGAAATATATTAACATTTGCTTTTACAGGACAGATACTAATTGGGTTGTTATTTTGTCACTGTGTAAATTTTCAGTGACCTTTCCAAAAAAGAAATAACAAGTCAATAGAAATTGTTTCTTCTTGATTTTCTCCACCCCTTATAATTTTATTTTTTTAACAGACATCTGAAGTTTCTTAATCCCTTTCCAGCTATACACACAGTTTCATTTTATTATATATATATATATTTAAGGTAGAAAGGATAAAGTGGTTTTCTTCTTTTTTTTTACTTTGCATTTTACTTTAATGGAGGTTTTCTAAGTCATTCTTTCAACAACAGCTCTCAGCAGTTGATGCACATTTGCGCATTTTGTAAAGAAATATCTGAACACATTTACATACACCCACTGAACTTACTGAATAACAGTATTTGTAAATATGAGTTATAGCAGCATAGCTGTGGATAAATATTGAATCCGCTCAAATCCTATTACTTTGCTTTTCACTCTACCACCAGAGGCTTGACACCCTTTCCTCTGGTGGGCAAGGGGTCTTGCTAATATTAAGGACAAAGCAAACCCACAGCCATTTTAAAAGGTACACAAATAGCTCTAGGAATACTCTGCCTCTCTCCTGAAAGCAAAAGAAAATTGAACACAAATGCATGCAGCATGGGAAGCAAACAGGAGAAATGATGTCTAAGTGCAGTTGCAGAGCCATGACCTCACTGGACTACAGAAATGGTGGGACAGCTCGCTTTACTGAAGTGATAGATGGCTAAAGGCTATTTTGGGTGAGATTAAAAACTTGATTAAACAAAGCCGGGGGCAACCTGGTTTACCTGTACTTGCTTTGATCAGGAGGCTGGACCACAGACCTTTCCAACCTCTGCGTGTGTGTGTGTGCGCACATGTAATTCTTTGTGGGAAAATGATGCTTCATCTTTGCTAAGGAGAAATTTTCAGCTAGGAAAAAGACCAAAATACTAATCTCAACAGAGAACTTCATGTTATTACACAGGATTTCAGTGGGCTTAGAGCTTGGAAGACTGTATCATATCTGCCAAAAAGACAGAGGTAAAACATGACTGTGTGATATTCGTTCTCAATAGGTTACATTTTAAACTAGCTGTCATGGTTTAGGACACTAACACACTCTGAGGTCATTTACATGCAAACTCCCTGTCAATTCCTGCTGCTGTGAACGTTTAAGCGTGTAGTTTTGGGTAGATAAACTGCGTACTTTTTACAGGGCAACATTTTAAGTAGCATCTCTGGCCTACCTTCCTCATGAAACCACAATCAGAAGAATGTCTATAAATGTCACTTTCCATTTATGGAACACTTCTTCATTTGAAGGCACAGTGGACAAACTAGTCTGTATTTAACACTGCTGTTAGGGTTATGGCACCATTCCACACAGAGAAACAGACTGGCTCCGACATCTACTTCAAGAACTGCCTTATTTCTGGATGCCCATCCCTGGGCTTCAGGGGATTGTGAGACCTAACAAGTTCCTGCCATACAGGTTATGGAAACTGGCTATTAATTCATGATACACTCAAAGAATTCTTAGTCTTGCAACCCATCACTTAATAGAGTCTTTTTTATATATACATATATAAAAGAAAACAAAACTCCACACATGCATTCACACACCCCTTGAAGAATATTGCAGTGGGATCCTAGCAATCAATGACATAAAATCGTGATATTTTAGGGGTTCCTGCAAGTTACAAAAGATACAAGATATCCAATTACAAAGGATGCTAAATTTTACATAGCAATAGCTAATATGGTCAACTGCTGAGCTTCACATCCTACAGAATCTATGCAATCCTTGCAAATACTACTAAATACTATTTTTTACTTTCTTTCCTTAGACCTTTACAAACAATTATTTGGATTTTACTTTAATATTTTGGAAAGCAGCAACAATACTTCCTATCATAATTCTGATATACATCATCATTCAATCAAATCAGATAGATCCTGATGAAAATAAACAAAACCTCCTGGTCCTCTCAGTTGTTCAGCTGCCTTGACTTTGATGCTATAATTTCAGCAATGTTCTAGTTCTGAAACTCTCACATTACTGACACAAGCTAGATTTGTGTTACCAAAAAATAAGCATAAAAAGATATGTCCTAACATATACTAATAAAGCAAATTAGAGATCTGTGCAAGATGGCTTACCAAAAACAAGACAAAGCAATGCCTGCTTTTGTGGTTAAATTCGCTTCCCATTTCTATACTCTTATTGTTACAGTCCATAAGAAAAAAGAATATAAGCTTGTAAAGGTACCCAAATACTAATTAGCAATGCCATTTGTCATTTGAAGCTGACTATTTCTGTACCATGCAGTGAGTTTGGATTGAAATTAAATATACGAAATAGGAATTCTCAAATAAACTCACAGGTACACAAAACTAAGCCAAAGGGGATTAGATGCTGCAACGCCTCCATTACTAATATGGGATTTGAAAATTGATAATGCCAAGCAGAAAACTCCCCTACAAGGCAACCTCACCATCTGGCTTATCTTGAACCTAAAGGGAATTAAACAATAAAAGATAATAATTTTCCAACAGTGATGCAGCAGTGCAGAGTGAAGGACAAGAACCAGCCAGAGAGACTAATGCATTTTTATAGCACAGTTCTTGCAAAAATCAAGCCTTAGGGAACTACAACAATTAACCTTGTCTTAGAAATTATGAAATTTGAAGCACACTAATTATATTCTCAAAGAAACCAAAACATTAACTAAGTGAACGACACAGCTCAGAATTATTCATTTCTAGAAATGATGTCCAAATCACGAAAATATACTTAAACATAAGTTTCTGTACTCTGCTCCAACTTCATGAAGCTTTTGAACTTCCAAATGTATTAAATTCTACATGATGATGCTCCATTAACAGTATCTTAATTATACCGTTTTAAAATAATTCATCTAATCAATTGCCTACTCATAGTGTTCATGAGGAATTTGTTCTGAGAAAGTAAAAATAAGAATTAAGGACATGCATTTAAAATTAAATCATTTTATCAGAAGACACTGAGACTACACTACTTCCTTACTCTACACCTCAAGAATTAGCCATATATGAAAAAGCTATCCTTAACAGAATGTATGATTGTGAGTGTGCCACATACTGTATATACAGGAAAATAAGCATCATCAAATTTTGCCTCGTCACCTATCTGCTCAGCATTCCTGGCTAGAAAGAAATATATGCAATATTTGGTGATCACACTTGTCTACTGTAGGTTTTTCCAACCTGTTTCTCTGATACAAATATTACTGGTCATGAGATAAAACAGCAAGATGAACCAGTGCTCAGCTGCAGCATAGAACTTGCTAGCTTTCCTTTCACCATCTCTTTTTCATTAACATAAGTTTAAAATCTGCATACCTCTAAGAATGCAAACCACAAAATACTATAAAATCATTACGGTTGCACAGGCATGACTTGGTATTCAAGTATTATAAACTCAACAGAATCATCACAATTTAATTTTCCTTGTCAGTTCCTAGGATGTATTGTGCACCAGTTGCACATAATTATAAGAGGGTTTTAGCTTCTGAGCACTGTTTTCATCATGGTTGCCTGCTTTCCTGAACAACTCAAAATGTTATCAGCCATTAAAACATAACCAGATTAATAAAGGTGTCCTTGGATAATTATCACATGAAGTTTGCATGTGTTAGCATAAGCTTTCTTTCTACAAAATGCATGTAATCCTCAAGTCAGATAAGATAGGATATGCTCTAAGGCATAGCGATGCTTGAATGAATGTAAATCCTCCCTAGTTTTTGTTGCCACAATAGAAACAGAAGCTCTTCTGCCAATCTCTCAGAAAGAATCACCACCGGCAGCATATATCAGCACGTATCTATTTTAAGTCTTCAAAAATCAAATTAAATAAATAGGGCTTGCCTACCCAGAAATGTATTCAGCTATTAAAATTAATCTGTTTTCCATGGGAAAGAAAAAAGCTATAGGAAAGAACATATCCTCATTTTGGATTTAAAATAAATCCTCTGCATATCTATGCAATGGAGAATCAAAATAAATATGCTTTTAGATTCATGTAAAGAAGCTCTACCCTGAAACAGGCTTATAGTTTATGTGCAGTAGATTGGCTAGAGCAGGAATTTGCATGAGAGGCTGAACAAAAGATCGCCAAGCACATGAGCCAAGATGAAAAGCAGAATGAAAAATGTAAAGGAAAAAAAAAAAACCCAAAACAAAACCCTACTCCACACTTGCACAGACTGGACAGCATAACAAGCTCAGCTGGTGTGAATTAGTACAAAAGCTCCTCCAACATCAATGAAGCTCTGCCAATTTAGACCAGATGAGATCTAAGCTGTCATCAGCCAAGTGCAAAAAAAAAAAAAAAAAAAGAAATATATAAAGGCCGAAAAAAATCTTCCCAGTTCTTATTTATTTCAATTTCTATGCATGTGCACACACACACAAAAATATCATTGGCTTCACTGCTGTTATTCCTAGTTTCTTGCAGTGTAAGTAGAAGAATCAGAAGTATTGTGTTCCCACAGGTTTGCTCATAAACATCTACTGACAGCGCAACTGCTTGAGTTATCCAGCCCCATCCTGTAACAACATTTCAGCTCAGATTAAATTCACCTTATTTCAGATTTCATAAAAAGCCTCAGAAAGTCAGGCCAGACAAAGCAGGCCTGCCAAGCTGTAGTTTTTATCAGAAGCCATGTAACTGGCTTTGGAAAACTTCACCCTTAAAGAAGTAAAAAAAAAAAATCAAGGGTTGTTAAGCACATAGAGCAAATCAAGAAGAGCAGAAGCAGGCCGATGCCAACCCCTTCCCCAACATGGGGAGATGGAAGAGAGCTTTGACCAGCGTCTGTGCTTTGTCACTCTCCAACTTCTCAGCAGACAGAGGGTCCAGCTGTTATGCAGCTCTGTACAGTTGATATGACACAATCACAGCACAAAGAGGAAGCTGAGTTCAGTAAAATTGCTAGTCACATTGTTCATTCCTTGTTTTAGCATTAGTCAATATTTACAATGTACATTTAGACAATCTTTTCAGCTCAACAAAATAGTCTTTTCCTCTCCTTGTTTTGCTGCCAGAGAAACTGCAAGCATGTCTACATGGCGCACAAAGGTACAAAGGACACTTCTTCAACAAGTTAATTCAGCTGCCAATTCTAGCCTAGTCAGGTCAATAGGAAGCTCCAGGAAGAATAATTTATCCCACTTCATTCTTGCCAAGGTAAACCAGCCACCTCCACTACAGTTAGCCTGTTTGTGGCAAACAGATCTTGAAGATTTACTCATCTGTAAGGCTGCAGAATGCACCTGCCTCTTACAGTGACCCAAAACTTGGTGTGGTATTCCCTGAGCTCCTATCACTAAACTCAAGATAAATCCATCACTATGTCAGGTTTAGTAGACCAGCTTAAATTGCCAAATCTGCCAACATCACAGAATCACAATCGTGTGCTGATCCTCGCTTATTTTGGCCTCAAAATTCACAGTCACAGAGACAATCTACAACAGGAAAACTGCAAATTCTGCCTTAGCAATCCTTCCTCTCTTGAATTCACATCATTCAAGTAAGAAAGGAAGGTGAATTTGCACAATCGCACTTCAAGCAGGGCACACAAATAATTATGGAGACATACTATTCTCTGTCCTTAAACTGCTCTGTATTCTATGACCATAAAGACTGCCAGAAAACCCTGAAGACTACCAGAGTAAAATCTGGACAAAAAGCCTCCAAGAGATTACATGCAAACATCTCCCACTCCTCCCAGCTATCACTGAAAAGAGAAGATACAAATTCTATGTTTCATATGCATTGTAAAGTTACTCTTCTTGTCCATACTGAAAAGGAACATAATACTAGGAGATGATTAGAGGAAAACGAATATTATGTTGCAGGAAGAGCACTGATGATATGAAGTTTGGTACTGTTTGATTGAGTCAAGAAACATATGCTTGGGTCTTCAATATCACCAGGGAGCTCCTCTATGTATTTGCCATGGTTGATACACTTGCTTTAACACTTCTACAAATCTCATCTAAAAGATTAATAAAAAGTAGGACAAGTGAAAATCAATAAAGATTTAAAAGTATCCCAGAAGCTTACAGTGGTCTCTTAAGGTATCATAAGTATAGGTTTCACTGGTGAAATAAAGGCGCAAGGCTATCACTCAGGTTGTTAAATGGTGCCTGTCAAAAAAAAGCCAGGTCCGATTATTTCAGCAATAGCAGCTAAATCCATCTGGTGCTCAGTGACCATCCAGAAAGCACTTACAAGCTTCAAAGGACTGAGTTACAATGGTACGTCCTCAAGACATATACATGAAATCATTACTAATCAATTTTTATTTTGTAGGAAGTTTTCTTTGGCCTTCTATCTTAAAGCTCAACTGAGTGACAACAATGGTTTGTTGATGAATTCAGAGCAAAATGGTGCTAGGGGGGTACTTCTGAAGCCAACGCTAAATGCTCTGCACCCAGAGCCATCCTGGTTCTAATTTTGTGAGATTTGATTTTAACTGTTCAATAAAGTGCCATCCAACAGCTGTGCTTTGGGGGAGCACAGACACAACAAAACGCAGCTGCGCATCAGAGCAGCTCTGGTTTCATATGCCTGATGGTTTAAAAAAATCAGCAAATGTTTACTTTTTGCTACAGTCCTGCAGTGCTCATCAAGTAGGCATCATTGGAACTCATTATGCTCTGAGAAGTGTAACTGCAGAGACCTTCTAAGAGTAAGACCATAATGATTTAATTATCTCACAGAACAGCAGCACTGATCACAGTAGAACATACAAATTATCAAACCACTAAAAGAAAGAATTCTCTGAAGGACCTCAGAGAGGAACCTTTCTGCAACACACAAAATCAGAGAATGGTTGAGGTGGGAAGAGAATTCTTGAGGTTACCTAATCTAATCCCCCGGGCTGAAGCAGGGCCAGCTACAGCTGACTGCCCATAAATAGGTCCAACTGGATTTCGAGTATCTCTACAGATAAAGTGACACAGGTCAATAATTTCCAGCTGAATTGACTAGGACACCTAGTCTTCATTTTTTTTTTTTTTTCCTTTTTTTCCTTCCTCTTTTTCCTCCGCCCCACCTTCCATCCCAGTAACAGTGAAAAAGCTTAAAAAAGTGAAAACCTTGAAAAACACTGTATTCTATATGGTTACTGAAAACCATAAACTGCACAGAACAACTCCTGCCTTCTGCAAATGAGCTCGGAAAATATATCGACACAAGCCACTACTCTGGAATGTAATAAGCATGAGCAACAAGCAATTTGAAAATAATGAATGGCAATGTGAAATGCAAGAAAGTTGACTTCCATGAGTAAGGCACAAACACAGTTGGAGAAAGCCTCAAATCTTTTCCAAGGATCTTCAGCTGTTTGGGATTCCAGATGGACAAGACAAGATGGTTCTCTCCATGGATCCTGTCTGACATCTTCCGATTGTAATCTCTAAGAAAACATCCTTCAGCAATAAAAAAAACCAACTTGTAACACCTTCACTATTCTATGATTCTGTGATTATTTAGCAGCTCTGGAAAACATTCCACTAGGAGGCCAGTGCAAAAATTTTCATCTTTATGAAAGACCTCAATAGCAAGCAAAACCAAAGTATTACTCTACATGACTCCCAGCTGTTCTTCCGTATCAGCACAAAAGAAGAGAAGAGAATATTTTTAATCTATCCTTTCTGGCAGAAAATGCACAAGCTAATGGTTCAAAAGAATAAACAACAATAAAAGAATAAACAATATCTGTTTTGGTTGGTGTAGATGGAAAAAAAAATAATCATGTACCACCCTGCAGATAACCTAAGCGCAGGCATTTATAAGAGATTTATAAATATGCGTTGATTATTTGCTTAATACATCTGGAATGTATTTCCTCATTTATGCAATAGGATGGTAGATTCTTCTCCCCACAAAGAAAGATCCTCCACTGGGACTCATAAAGGCAGTAATATTTTAGGAAGTTACTATTACACTAAGAATAGTAGAAGAGATGGTCTTGCATTTTCTTGTTCACAGCTTTATAATTAACAAAGTAAAAATGTAGGCTGTTATGCTTGATGGAAGTTTCCCCAGAGAGACCAAATAATTTAAAGCAGCAACAGCTTTCTATAATTCTGAATATAATTATAAGAGTGAATTTCTTTTTATGGTGTAAACAGTCACAGTTAAGTAGATAGGTCTCAGTGATTGCCACTTGCATCCCTCAGGGCATCTGCAAGAAAGTCAAGTTGCCTTCAGCTACATCTTAGGACAGTTAATAAAATATTACTGTTAATTCACGGCATATGAACAAGTGCATGTTTACAGGTAGGGGCACTTTATTATCAATATTACAATACTGAATCTGGAATCTTGTATTGCAAATTTAAGGGCAGATCATCAGAATAACAAGGACTGAACAAACCCCTCCACACAAATACATTTTTCCCCAAATTTGGTGCTTCTTACCATTAAAAAAACTCCAAACACACACAAACAAACAAAAATCCCCACAAAACCCAACCAAACAAAACCAACACCACCTCATCACCTCCCCCCAAAAAACATCACCCGACCCCAAAGCAACAAATCAAGAAACAAAAAAAGCCACCAAAAACTCTGCTATGCTTAGTAGAGTTGACTCTGTGGTCACACACATGTAACAATGCACATTTATATATTTTTGTAGAGATAGATAGCTGTTTATACACAATACGTAGACACATCATCTTTCTAAACTAATATTTTCAGAGTTAAAGCAGCAGCTTTTTAAACCCAAACAGCTGATAAAAATTAGGTATGCTGATGAAACATACAATTTCCACTTCAGGGCAAGGTTCAGTAGAGATACCCTACAAAATAACAGTACAGTGCAATAGCTGGAAGGAGAAGCCTAAAATATAATGCCAAGAAAGCAGAGACAACATGCATCTATTGGTGGCCGAAAAGAATACTCAACCAGACCATGCCATAGACCTTCATGGTACAATTTGTGGCCGCTACAAAGCAAGAAGGTAGTGCCAGTATTTCTCTCTCAGTGCTGCAGGAGCATATGCTCCTACAACACACAGAACCAACATCAAAGACACTCAACATCTGCTATGGTTGTGGATACCACAGAAACTCCTCTCAGCCTGTAGCTCCTCAACAAGATTAAATCTTCTGTCTTAGTCACACACAGCTCACTCTTTTACCACTACAATTCCCTCTCACAGAGAAAAATCTTCCTACACTATTCCTACACTCTGAACATGCTTCCACCTAGAAATTTCACCATCCACCCTGACAACTCCTCCACTTTCTCTCTCAGGATCCACCTCACCTGAATCCATACTGCTGTCTGGAGAGAGGTGGTGGCTGTTCACAGCACTTGTCAGAAGCATGAGTGCTGGACAGGCGTACATTTAACATTTCTCATTTTGCTTGGCCCCTCTAGCCCTTGGCAACCAGGTACAATGATAAAATTGGGGGTGGATAGTTAACTAACTTCTTTTTGATGATGTAACATCATCAAAGCTATTGAGATGTCTAGGATTTTCAAACATGTACAAACTTTTCTTCACCCATTATCCCCACAAACATGCACAAGCATAGCAGTATACTCTTTAAAAAGTATTACACCTAGATAAATGACCAGATTTCAAAAACAGAGGAACCACTTTTATCCACATTGTTTCCAAAGGAAGCTTTGGTATCTGACCCCTTGGAAAGAAAAATTTTTTCATTATGGGCACTAGCAGTAGAAATCAAAGAGTGAAAAGTATGGCACTCTACCTCTTTTAAGTACTAATATCTATAAAATCAAGAGCACACATGAATGAGATGGTACCGCAGAGCTCCAGTTAAATGCACCCAATAATGTCCAACACAGTTACCAGTAAGACAGTTATTCATTACTCATTTTCACTACTTGAGATTATCACCACACAACAGAAAAAATGCAAGCTCTTCTATGAGTTTCTTCTGCTGGATATGAAGGAAACGTGTGGCTCTTTTCATTTTTCCTTCTGTGATTCTTGTTTGGGAAGCAGCTGTAAAAATACAACTACCTCAACACTCCCTCATGATATAATCAGCTTTTACTGATTATATAAAATGTGATGATATGCTTAAATATATAAATTTCTGATACATTCAGGCATGAAACAATCCAGATCAGAAAACAGGTGGGGGAAACACCTGGAAAACAGTAATAATATTGGGCAGAAAAATCAGGGAAGATGATAAAGAAAGGCAGTCAGATTCTAGTTTGATCTTACTCTTGGGAGCAAAAGCCACAGGTAAAGAGAAGAAAGAGCTACACTCTTATAAGCATCATCTTACGCTCTTCTACAACATAAAACCTCTGTTGTCACCAAGATTCATTCAAGACAGTGGCTACACAGAGGGGTGCAGCTATCAGGCAAAGAGTACTGTACTTGCAAACAGCCTTTTTTGAGCCTCAGATCACACATTCAAGAGTCTCTGCTCCCCAGGTTCTCTAGAACAAACGTATTGGAGTTTCAGATACTGTTTCATTCTGCTTAAGAAGATACTTAAAGGAGGTGGAAAACCAAAAAGCAACTAAGGTAAGAGATCATCAGGTTTGCCTGTTTATTTAATAGGGAATATCCGTGAGCAAAGCTTTTGATTATGGTACAGTGTTCTTGCATCATCTGTGAGTGGGTCACTGCACACGGTTATGCTTCTGAAACAGCATGAATAAGTAACACAAGAGGCGAACAGAGTATTCAGCAAACACCTAAGGAGACCAGCACATTAAATTCTGATTCATCTGGGAAGGCACTACACTACACCGAAAAGCGTAATTATCCATTCTGTCTTAATTAAATATGCTCTTAATAGTATAACAGAAAGTGTCTATGCTTTTTTATTGGCAATGGCTGAGCACATAATACAGAGCTTAGAAATAATGTGCCTTACCTGCCAAGTGTAAAGTTCAGTACATTTTGGTCTTTTTGTTAACCTGCTATTCACAATTGTGCAGGTTTTGAAGCTTTTCCATGTAATATATGCAGCAGCTGAGAAGTATGCAAAATCAGTGGTCATTCATACATTCAGTCATCCAACAATTTGAGCATGTTCAGTAGAATACATAAATGTGCACTCGTATTTAACAAGAACATGCACTTCAAGTTTTGTATGCAAAGAATTGCTCAGAGGAGAATTGAAATCTTTCTGAAACCTTTAGGGCTTTTTTGCCCCCTGAGACCACAAGTTAGCTGATTTATTATACACATTTCAGCCAATATTTATGTGAAAAACTGACAAATGCCACCTTGGTAGGATTCAAGAAGTGATTTTGCTATTCCAGCATCCTATAAACCTGTCACACAATATCAGTTCTGTCAATCAACAGTGTCAAATTTTGAAAGTATCTCTTTGTTCTGACTGGTTAGTACTACTGCATTTTACTGAAAAAGGTTGGCCAGGTCAGATTTCAAAGATGACCAGCTGCTAAGATAATCTGAAACTTCAAGTAGCAGAGAACAGAGACTGTTAAAGAGTGTAGCCTGCAAAATAAAATCCTTTGCAGGGAATTCAAAGCCCTTTTTCAGTAGGAAAGAATACAAAAGCATACATTCTTTAAATATACATTTAGCCTCTTGGCCTTACTCCACAAAACTGCTCTTCAGCACCAAGAGCAAAGCCAATAATTTGTTGTTACAGCCTGACTTTCCAGATAACATTTTGCTTTTGAACTTCTAATAGGGTTTTAAATTCCCAGACAGTCTAGTCCTACTTCATACAGTCTGTTCCATTTTTGGAACATAATTACTAAAAATAGCCTTAATTAGCATTATATAACAAAAGGAGAAAGGGAGAGAAGGATGGACAATGACGACCAAACCAATCAAGAATTCAAAAGAAAAAGCTCTGCAGATTTTGGGCATTGACTGAGAAACAGTACAGCTGATCCACCAGTGATGTCTGAATCAAAGTGCCTGAAGAGAAATATCCATTTCAGAATCAAATCAGAAACTGTTTTTGTAATTATGCGGGGGTACGGCCGGCTATGGAGCAGAAGGATAGGGAAAAAAAACCCAAATTTACCAATCAGCATTAAGTTACATCTTTCTCCCTTCACCACCAAATATGCCTTCTCTGAAAGCAGAAAAGAATGTGTCCAAGGTCTTCTCATGCTTTCTTAATTAACATTGTCTATTTAGGCATTAAATTATATTCAAAAAAGGTGCATTTGCTTAACTTCTAGCCCTGACAAATTGCTGTTTAAATTACTTGTCAGCTGGACAGACATGATGAGACCTATCATATTTGAAGGTCCATATCCACTTGCATGTACTCTGCCAGCTTTGTACACTAGTGCAGGTCTGCCTAGGTACTGCTCAGTACTTAATGGAGAAGCATCTTCCCGATATCAGAAACTATCATTTAGGAGCAAAAGAACTGCTAGTCCTCAAAATTTACTTTATTGGTTGTAAATTATGACCGTAATTTTAATTTAGATAGATAGATAGATAGATAGATACATAGATAAAAGGAAATAAAACCATGCCAAAGTGATAGACTACTTAGAACATCTTATCTGGTCCTCTATTAAAATCTTAACCCCTAATAGGTGCTATAAGTTAATTGCCACAGCACTCCACTAAATTCCTTCATTCAAGGGTGGTAGAGAAATGGGTCATCCTTCCTTTTTCTTTTCCTTTTTTTCCCTGATGCCATCAACTTTTTTCCTGCTGATATCACCCACCTTTATCCCTGGAAATACATCTTGCAAAATTGAGGATGGTGGTAAAACATCTTCCAGTCAACCCTAACTTCTGAGTCTTCAACTCAGATGGAATGCAATTTGACTGATTAAAATCAGAGCCCTGGGAATGCTGAAAAAGATGGAGCTCAAGTAAGTCATCAAGAGCACCAATGCGAGCGCAGCAGATCACACAAGTAGTACCTGGGGATGCTTTCCTATTTCAGATATTCCTGAGTGAAAAGTATTAAACAGATACCCTTTATTCCTCAGTACTGTCTTCTTCACAGAATAGCTGCAGTAGGAAGAGACCTCTGGCGATTGTCTAATCCAACCCTTCCTAGTCAGACCAGGGACAATTAGAGCAGGATACTCAGGACCATGTTATACAGTTGACTTTTAGTATCTCCAAGGATGGAGACATCACAAACCCACCAGGCAAGCTGTTCTAGTGATCAACCACTCTCACAGTAAAATAGATTTTTTTTATGTTTAAATGGAATTTTCTGTATTTCAGTCTGCATCCACTGTGTCTCCTCCTGAGAACAGTCTGGCTCAGTCTTCTTTACTCCTCTCCATCAGGTATTTACATACACTGAGAAGATACCTCTGAGAATCTTCTATTCTCAGTATTCTCTCCCATTATGACAAATGCTCCAAGTTCTTAATCACCTCTGTGGCTCTTCACTGGACTCAGGCCAGCACGTCCGTCTCTGTTGTACTACTGTATTGAGCCCAGGACTGGACATAAACCTCCAGATGTGTCTCATCAGTGCTGAGCAGACGACAAGGATCATTTCTCTCGATCTCCTGGCAACGCCCTTTTTCATGCAGTCCCGGAAGCTGTTGGCCTTCTGTGCAGCGAGGGCAAATTTCTGGCTCACAGACAGCATGCTGTCCACCTAACTATTTGGATAATAAACAGATGCCCCAAGATGCAAACTGCAACTTTCCCTCTCCCTCCTGCAACTGATCTCATCCTTTATCTCAAAAACCTTGTGTGCATTTCACACAAAATGAAGTGCTGCATTTCTCCAAGCAGATTTTGCTGCATGTGAAACTGGATGGCACTCTTTATTCCTTCCTAAATTAACCTAACCTGAAACATCCCTGGTCTTTGGTCTGAAATATCTAACGTCATCAGGTGGGACTGCTCTTAGCATAGCACTCATTGTAAAATGAGACTAAGCTAGCTAACCAAAAGATGGTCCTAGACAGATTTGTGGTGATTCTTCAGTCAAAGTGTGTTTCACATTTTCCTAAACCCCATACCTGTTGGAACATAAGAGTCCCTTTGCCAAGATTACTTATTTTTCCCTAATACACTACATAGTTAACACAAAAGATGCAAGACAGGTTACAAAGAAGAAAGTCAGAATTTGACACTGCCTGTGAGAAGCATGAAATATTAAAAACCAGAAGCTGTCTTCTTCCAGCGCGAAGCTTGAGAAAGAGGTCCTTATTATTGCTTATGGGTAGAATCTTTTCTCCACAAAGGTGGTATCACATATTAACAGCCTAAATTGTCCCCAGCAGTTTGGTGGAAGGGATGCCTACCAATTCATGAAATCACCACCCCTTGGGCTGGATCAAGGAGACACCCCAAAAGTATGTTAGCCTGCCATGAATAATAAGATGCTTAGAATTGCTACTTCGTCAACTCAAGTAGAATCAGGAGAGAAAAATATATAAGGATTAATAAAGAGAATAATCTATACGCTCTAGGTAAAGATAGAAACACTGGAATAGGAAGAAGTAGAATTGCACGTAGGTGGAACAATGAAAACAACTCAATTCTGTCTGATAACTCTACTTCGTTTTTTGGTGTCAGACAAGATTTTTCTTGTACTTCTAAAACTTGAGGGTTTATTTTGGCAAGTGTTCTTACTGATGGAACACTGCTTCAGAAAACCATGCCTTGTTCTGGTTATAGTTGATGATTTATGCCTTTATTAAAGGAACTAAGGAAAACAAATAGAAGATCAAAGGAAATCTTTGACATCGTTATGATTGTCTTTGGAGTTGCAGAACATGCCTCCCTTAATTCCCTACTAACTTTGGAAACCTCTTAATGCAATGATATTGCTGATGGCAGCATGTGTGAAGCTATATTAAGCTTGAAAATACATTTCTTTGATGAATGAAAGGAGACCCTGAAGTGCTAATTCCTCCAGCTCTTTTTTCTTCTCATTTGCCATTCTTCAAGAAGCTGGCTGAACAGTAGCTAGGAAAAACTGATTTGTATCACTCTGCACTTCACATTCAGGAAGAGGTTGTGGGACAACAACTTGCTTTACGTGTTCTGATTCTTTCCTGAAAACAAACTTAAAAAAAAAAAAGAAGTATGGCCACTAGAACTCATTTTATCTTTTCACCATTTTCTGAATGTAGTTACAAACTATAAATACTGTATGTGGGCTCTCTGCAGTCTCGGGCTCCTTTGCAGCTCCTGTCCTTTGCCATTACAAAGGTAACATCATGTAACTTTTGCTTGTGGTGACACTTTATAAAGCACGCTATCTGCAAAAATGAAAATTGCATCTACCCTTTTTATCATTATTACACTCGGGAGTTCTGAGATACAAAAAGACCAAGACCTGTCCATAAGCCAGGCTGAATGAGTCTTTGAGCAACCTGGTGTAGCGGAATGTGCCCCTGTCCATAGCAGGGGGTTTGGAACTAGGTAAAGTTTAAGGTCCCTTCCAAACCATCATTCTATCTATTACTCTATGATAGATTGATAGGAGTTACAAAAATGGCAGTAAAGACCACAGTGCCAGTCCCAAACTCCATTTCACTCATCACTGAGACAAAGCCCAATCTGGCACAGCAAGACTGAAACAAACAGCAGCTACTGTGCGTTCTTTCTTTGGGAGATGACTATCAGAGACTTCTCTGCTCAACAGCTACATAAATTGAAGTCATTAAGGAGGTAAGAGGATCCCTTTCTCTACCAGTTTGTAGTTCTGGTTCTCTTCAGTAAAGAAAAAAGAAAACACCAGAACAGGCAGATCCAATCCAGGAAACCTCAGTCTCTTCATTTCTGAGGGGAGACAAGAAGAATGGGAAGAAAAAAATCAAAATAATCCTCTGAAAAGATTCTAGTAATAATTTCAAATGAAACAGACCCTCTATTTCCAGTGAATTCGTCACAATTTACCTCCTCAAACTGTCCACCTAGAGCTGGCAATCTTTTTAGCCCAAAGCTAAAGGAAGCCTGCTTGTTTAGTCCTCCTATCAACATATTCTTTGACCTTTTTTACTATAACCATAGCCCAAGAATGATAACTTCAGGTGAAGGCCTCATGTTAAAACACATCTTGCACCATGTACATGGTTTCATATATATGGCTCAGGCTTTCCTCCTTCACAGCCTTGATTCTGGGGATTGAGCTTTGTTTCAAAGCAGCAAAGGATCTAGGGCGAATAGATCCTAGATCTAGAAATGCTTCATCAGGGTAAGGAGTAAGCTATTTCAAATCTCTAATTCAGAAAAAAAGAAAATGGTTTTCCATGCTGCCAGCTCACTTAGTTTCACTAAGTCTTCCATATTTAGCAGACTTGTTTGGTTCTGCCTGCCCTCCCTCCCACTAGATTCTGACATAAAAATCTAAAGCTTTCAGAGATTTAAGAAAAATAATGTTTAACTCTTGTGGTAGTGTAAAAATACGGCTTACAAGCAGAACCAAAAAAACCCAAGCCCATGCCTAGCCTTTTTAAGCATCTCATTTTTAAATGCTTGGTATCATCTGTGATGTCTCTGACTACAACTAGGATTGCTTCTAGTGAGACTGAAACCACAGCAAAGAGCTGGAAGCAGCTGTGTGACCCAGGCATTAAGCTTCAATTGACAGGTTTCCTCCAAATAGTAAAAATTCAGAAGATAACTTTTCAGTACCAAGATGCAGTAGTAAGCAAATTCAGAAACATTTGATCTAGGCTAAAAATGAACAGTGTGGAAGCTATATGAAATTTAGTGTTAAATACACACTCAGCTTCTTAGGTTTTGAAATAAGGAACTAGCTGTGCCACAGAGTTCTCTGCACTGAACTGAGGTTTTGAAAATGTTAGAGCTGGCTAAATTGCACACTGGCAAGTGGACAGGGGAACAAAGAGCAATACACAGAAACACAGAGAGCTGTGAAGCTACTCCAGATCACACCACAGACATCACTTGAATGCAGTGGCTGAAATAAAAGTCCCTTCCCTCTTCCAAAGGCCCGTCACCAGAATATTTTTCCAAGAAAAGGGCCTTTAAGCACACATAAGTAACAGAGCAACTTGCAGCAGCTCTCAAGAAAATGCTAAATGGCTTTCAAGTGAGCCCAGACATTACCTTCCCCGCTGCTCCAAAACTCAGACCACATAAGTAAGTATCGCATATGCTCTGCGAAAAACTGTTCAAAAAAATCCAGATACTGCAGGCAGTTTCAATTGTCTTTATTGCTAAAATGGCCTGGTTGAAAGAGATGTCCCAAATGAGACTGCAGACCTATCTTCCTGAGCACTCTACAAAGAAATGCAAAGTACTCCAAAAAGGTTACAACCTAAATAGATGAAAGAAGCATGCCTAATCCCAGTTTTCAGATGAAGAACTGAGTCATAAAGCGATGTAACACTCCAGAAAGATGGCCAGGCCCTTTCTATGTGCCTCTGTGCTACTGGACAGTCCAAAAAGGACCATTTATCTCTTGCTGCTTCATCATCCTCAGCTTTTAAAAAGTGCCTAGGAACCAAATTTCCCTCCTTTTACAGGAGCAAAACAGCTCCTGCAGCTCCAGAGAACCAACTCCATTATGCACAGAGCATCACAATGCTCAAATACCTCAGGACAACTAGCCCTAAATGACCTAGACATAGTCCCACAACAAGACTACAGCAGATCCAAGACTTTGTGACACTACCTACAAGACTGCTATCCGTTCTGTGCTTTTTAATGGATAACGCTTTTTCATGGGTTTTATGTTTAAAATCATAAGCTGAGAGGGGACATGGAATATTGAAGATGCCATCACATAGATGAACTAGAAAGTACTGTTTGTGTCCTTTAAACATGGAGCATTTCAGGAAAAGGTCAGGATGATATAAAGAAAATTCCACTTTTGCAGCATTACCTTCTTTATTCTTTTGTCATTCTGCATTTGTCCCACACTATTGACATGTCCTGTTAAACAGCTTCAACGTTGCCAAAACATAGCCACAGTCAGCAACCTAAAAAAATCCTCTTGTGCTTAGAGAACATTTTAAAATCTGAAAGGCTTATACAAACAACCTCTTTGCTTATTTCTGTAGCTTTGCTGACTTCTCTGCATGGAAAGATAGAAAAAAATCTAAAATATTTCAAAACCAAATCAAATTAAAAAGTGTTCAACGTTTTTAATTTCAGATTATTGCTCTGGAGCTGCTTCTACTGAGGGTTAAAATCTATAAACTCCAGTAGAATAACTGCTGATTTCCATGTATGCAACTCAAATAGGCATATTCAAGATTATCAACATGACTATCATCTCCATCAAGAACCCATGAATTTCTGCATGTCATTCAGACAGTAGTTTTAACTGCTCACAGCTCTAGTAATAAAAAAAAAAAAAATCAGAAAAATAGCAAATTTGCTTTTTGACAACCAAACTGCAGTAATTAGGCAGATTATTTCTAAATTGGAATCAACCTTGGAAGAGTGTGGGAAATAGATGGAAGAAAAGTAATTTGATTCCAAATACAGCAATGTGAAATAAACTATTGGGTGGACGGATTTCTAAATACTGCATTACAATCTTTATTAGTTCTCTTTTCTGGGGACATACACAACGTAGTGACAAGAAAAGTTTTCTGATTTTTTTTCTTTTTTTAAGAACATATAATTTCTTAGATCCAAAACTTAGACAGATTGGGACATTGTGATGAGCATTTAAGAGATATTAAGGGAATTGAAAGAATTTTCAATGATGCTAGTGACATTCATTTTCAATGTTAATACCCTATTTATTGTGATAGCATGTTAATAAGCTTTTAACTGGCAGAAATGAAATTACACTGCAATATGACATCATTATTATCATTAGGAAGAAAAAAGCCCCACAGTTCCTTGCCCTCATCATTCAGATATTTTTATTCTATATTTCAGGGATATCATTCCAAGATATTTTCTCTCCTCTTTCCACTTGTGCAGGAAAATTCCAATCCCATTTCTTGGGATCTAAAATCTACTTGGGCACTGCAACAGGTGCAAGCTGCCCATCATCTTTGCAAACCTATGCTCCAGAGTATCCTTTTCTGTCTGTCTTTCCCTTTGCACAAAACCACAAATACTAAATATCACCGTTTAGGTTTACTGACCATAAGGGTAGCTCAAGCTATGCAAAATAACAAGTTTAATCATTCTTCACTGGAATTAAAAGTTTCAATTCCTGCCAGGTGAAAAGTCTACCTATCTTTGGAATCCTGGTCTATGTACCATGGCTGGATCCAGTCTCCACTTTTCTTCTGTGATGTGCTTTTATTGTCTTATAAATCTTTTAGCATCTCTGTTGACACTATCACTGCCTACTTTGCCAACTCAGGCAGAATGCTCCATTTTACTCTAGGCAACCTATAATCTCTGCCAACTGTCTAAAACGTCTCTTCCATGAAGAGAAACCACTATATAGAAACCGTTACATAAATTGCTTCCTTTCTTCATGTGATCAAAAATACTTGTTCCGTAGGTGCAACTCAGCGCACATACCACGTAATGAATGCTTGAAGCATTGTATGTCAAATATTTCCTTCGGCTGAAAAAGAAACATCTTTCCTTGTCCTGTGAGTGCAATCACTTCAATGCACAAAGATTTTTGGCAAGTATTTCAGGAGAGAACTAACACGGGTTCATTCAAACTGAAATTTCAGTAGCCATTATCTTAAAATGAGAAATGTCAAACCAGACAACTTTAAAACATTCGTGCATTAAACATTTGTATATCCTACCTACCTGTGCCTTATAGTTTTTTAATAGTAGCTTAGAATATTTCTGATTTTTTTTTCCTTGAAGTTTCAGAGGATGTTACCATAATATGTCAAACATGATGAAAGTTTCCTACTTGTTGAATCTTGATTTGGAATGTTTTCCAATTGTTCTGCACCAGAGATTGTTTCTGAACGTATTTTAAATGAACCAGCATTATGAGAAAAAGGTACTTGGCCAACAAACTCCTTTCACCAAGATGACCTGCATATTGCAATTGAGCCCATATATCTCAGACAGGCATGACAAGAGCTTCCAGCATCATTCTGTTTTGGAGTGGTGATTCTACAGGAAAGTGCTTGATTTGTTTTTGACCTCTTGAGGAAAACACTGAGGGTATCAATCCCTGCCAATTGCTCCCAGGGGGCTGATGACATACCCAGCCTGGAAATACACATCCGTTTCACACAGGTCACTGAGAAGCAACTAGACAGTGATTTTTGGCCACTACCAACCTGGGCCAGATGCAGACTGCAGGCCTGAGGGTGAAAGGCTCTGAACACAATTACTAATCCCCCAAGCCACTGACTTCCTTTGGCTCCTTGTCTGTCATAGCCCTGATATTTATCAGAAATTGGAGAAGCATCAGTACAACAAACAGAAAAGGTGCTGATATTTCCAATTCCATTTTTAATTACAAAAAATCTCTGGCAAGGTTTCAAGCCCTTTCTGCACCACAATAAACTGTTACTCCTCTAATGCTTGAATTCACACTGAGGAAAGAAAACAAACACCACCAAGTCTGTGACTTTTGATTACACAGAAAATGAAAAAGACAAATGCCACAGCACAGACAACTGAATGCTATAGCTTTGTACTTTTCACAAAGGTGCATTGCATTGGATTTAAATTAGTAATGGAAACTCTCTGGCGCATGAGAACATGCTTGACAGCTTTTCATTCCTACTGCCTATGCTACTCCTTGTCCAACCAGATTTGAGGTTTTCTCAGTTTCCCAATGGAAAAAGGTTTATGGCATATTCTAGAGTAATCTACATTTTTCTGCCAAATCAGAGCTCTACAAAACTCTGCAAGCTACCATTGAGGATATCAAAATAGGCACTCAGCAGAGCTGCAATTTAAATCCTTCTTAACTGCAATACAATTATTTCAATGATCTGTGATGAGGTATGCTATATACCTAAGACAAGACAGTTAAAATACCACAAAACTGTTACTAAAGATGTAGGAACAAGTAAGGACAGGTTTAGGAAAATAAGCCATTACATTTTTAGGACCAAATCTACCGGAAGACTTTGCTTAAGGGTTGAAAGAATTTCTCAGTTTCATCACGGTGAGCCAGCAACAGATTCAGGCCTTTTAACCCAGGAGGTCCTGATCCCCTGGGACTCATGGGTTCTGGCAAGACCCCTGGACCTCCTTGGGGAGGCACTCACCAACTCAATCTCAGTTTCATTTCCCTCCTGCTCACAAAATGTAGAAGTCAAAGCTATCTTACTGAGAAGACATGAGCACTGCCCACGTATTGCCAGCACCCTAAAGGAGGTAAGCAAAGCCCTAGTACCATGGGAAAGCAATTCCAGTTCAGACCAGCAATTAAACAAAAAAAAGAATGCAGTAGAAAATGAAAGGCTATGAAAGGTGTGGCACAGACAGGGAATGAGGAAAGTATCATAGCACCTGGGATGAAATGAATTAGCAATCATGTGAAAGGGCAAACATAAAAAGGTATCATAAGAGAAGCTAGCACAGCAGGAGGCAACAATGCAAATGAATGGATGGGGACAATCAATGGATGTCTAATTGTGTTGTCAACCTCCAATTACAGAGCTGGAATATGCTATCTAAGGCCCTAAACATAAAGTGTTTAATACTTCCAGACAGAAAGAGATCTAGTAGAGAAATATGTCACAACTTCAGGCACCCTGGGTAAAAAAGAAAAAAAACGTATTTCACCACTGAACAAATTGCATAAGCACAAGGTTGCAAAAAAGAAAAAAGTATTAACATAAATTGGTTTAGCTGTATAAGATACATCAAGTTAGAATAAAGCATGTTTTCAGGCTACATTCATTTGGGCTTCAATTATATTGAGAAAGGCACTGAAATAATCAAATTATAAAGCCCCAAAAGCATTTAATAATCACAAAAATGAAGCAGATGCACTAATAACATTAACACTAATAAACTAGGTCAACACTGAGAAAAGAGTGATGGAGGAGGAAGGGAGCTCCACCCAGAGATGCTCCTCCAGGGTGGCAGCTTTGGCACTGCACTCCCCGCATAGTGCTGTGCAGTAATGACTCCAGATGATGCAGCTCTTTGACCTCTTTAACACAGGCACTGCTCACACTGCCTCTGTAGAATTTCTGCGTGCTGCAGCTAGCATCCAAATAGCTCCTTAATATAGAAACCTGTGAGGAAATGCTCCCTCTATCAGTAGTTTATCAACCCTCAGATTAGGAAAGAGGGCCTTTAAGCCTCACAGGCTTATCTGCAGTGCAGCAGGAGTCTGGAGAGACGAACAGAGGACAGTCAGGAACTTGCCTGCTCTCAAGTCACCCCACAATCTCTGGCTCAGGAAGGTAATTTCAGCACTAGGTCTCAGCTTTTCTCACTGTGAGTATCACCACCACCTGCTCACCCTGTGTAAAATGATTAGAGAGAACACAAACCTGAATCCAGCTGTGTCACCCCTACTCTGCTGCCCCTTCGCAAAGCCAGGCAACCTTTGTGGAGCTGTTCTCAGCACAAAAAATCAAAGACACAAAAAGTAGTCCTGAAGTCTGTAGACTTTGGCTCTCAGTGTTTTGACACATAAAACACTATATACAATAAACACTGAAGAATGATGATGAGCACGAGCCAAACCAGCAAACACAGTGGAGAGCAGAACTGCTCTGCTCTGTCTCAGAATCTGACCCACTCCTGTTATAAAACAGATGCATAAATGATTATGCAGGGGAGCAAGGTTATGCAAGTGCTAAGCACTGCTGTTATAATACAGAGAAACAAACAAGTATAAAGGGGCCTAGGGATGTGGCATTTCTCTTCAGCTTTCTTAGGAAGGCAAAGAAAGAATGAGAAAAGGGATGGATAAACACAGTGAGAAAGAATTTTTTAAGCATTAAAGACAGAAATCCTGTCTTTCTGCCAGCCACACCCTTGCTCTCATAGAAAAAGCTCCAGCACAGCAGCAAAACAGCAGAGGTAGAAATATAACGGCAAAGAACTAAACTGCTCATTAAAATTTAGGATTGGAAAGAGCTGACAAGCATTATAATACTGCAGAAGTGCATTCTTCTCAACTTTCTGGCACAGAAAGATCAGGAACAACTGCCATTAGCAAAAAGGAGAGGGAAAAAAATCAAGGGAAGAGAAGCAAAATCAAGGCCAGTTCTGAAGAGCAGGGAGTGGTAGCAGAGATGTACAAAAACTGTACATGTGAATGTGGCAAATTTGGAAGCTTTCTTAAAAGGAAGTCCAACTGTAGCTAGAGATACTAACATTAAAACAGCTACTTTTAAATCCCCCTTCTCAAACAAAGGCTAACACAAGATTGCAAAGACTCTAAGACATCTTTGGATGCAAAAGCACAGTATTTAGTGATATGCGCAGAGGATAAAGCACTAGCAGAAGCCCTGGCAATTGTAGAAAGCAGGCTGGCTGGAAGCAGGTCTGTCATGTCATACTATTATGTCCCAGTACACTGAGAAAAGGTCAGGATAATCATACTATAACCTAATAAAAAAAACAAAACAAACCCAAACAAAACAAACCCAAAAAAACAACAAGAAACAAACCAACCAAAAAAAAAAAAAAGAAACAACAAACAAACAAACAAATCTAGGTCATTTAATTATAATTAGTTCCAAGGCCATTTATCAGAACCCTCACAAATGCATGAATGCAAACTTCAAGCTTCAGGAATAACAGCAAACTCAGCAGCAGCCCTTTATCAGGAATGCAGGAGCCATTCTTATCCCATCCTCCTTACCCTGTGCCCAGACCCTCCTCAATGACCCCCTCACCAGGGAGCACAAAAGAAGCCAACACGTGCTCAAGCACCAGTCTTCACCTCCTAACCATATGCTCCTGGGCAGAGAGAGTTGCACTGGTGAGATCTGGAGGCCAAAGTTACCCGTCAGCCTTCTGGACTTGGGAGTCCCTTCTGCCCTGTGGCTGAGGCAGAAAAAGTGGTCACTGCCCCTCAAGTCACTGATCTCAGCCTGTCCCCTGCAGGTGCCTCAAAGCACAGGGTACCTCCCGCTCTTCCCCCTGGGTTTGCCAGCACAATGCTGGGTGACTGGCCTTTAACCAAGCATCACCAGCTTGGTCCATTTTACAAATGTACGCCAATTGCCTTACACATCGCAGCCAGGCCAGAAATCAGCTTGAAGGAAAGGGAAAGCCTGGCAAGGAAAGAAAAAATGCTGGGGTCAGGGATCATATTAATTAGCACAATTCAGCCTCATGGAAGGACATATCACCAAAGCCTTCAGCTGAAACATCCCTGAAACTCTCAGGGCAGTAATCATCTCAGTCCTGTCCCAAGGGAGCACATAGGATCAAGCTCTCACATGGATCTTTTAGCAATAGAAGATGATCCCTTTTCCTTCTCTCTTTTCATTACAAGTATCAATGGGTTTTAGGAGAACTAAGACACTAACCAAAGATTACACATTACTCATTGGAATTACAACACATTGCCTCAAAGGAATATGAACCTATTCAGACATAACTGAATTTTAATCCTCACCCTGTATTTCAGTGCTGCTCTTGAAGGCATGTACTTCTTGCATCTTGCAGACTGCATGGTCTTAGTCCAACATGACATTATTATAAATCTGCATTTTTAAGGATTTTTTCCCCAGTTTAATGAATGGTTTTAAATCGTGCCTGAAATAGCACATGCTTAATATTATACTGTATGCAAAGTCAAATTAAGACACTTGCATGCAACTTTGGTAAATTAGAAAAAATGGCTTTCCTGCTCCATGACAACTGCCAGAATCAGCCAATGCTTCCTATCCTGAAGCCCCCCCCATCACCTAAAAGTCTAAGCCTCCAGCCAAACTAACTACTGCTGTGACAGAAACTCTCCTGTAGAAATTTTCTCTAGTAAAGAAAAAATTTATGGATAAATTAAGAATCAAAGGCAATACATTTAACACAAACTCCTAAAGTACTGCTTTCACCCAAGCTTTTGAAGATTTCCTTCCCATTCTTTAACTTGTCCAACCAATTAAAAGGATTGAAAAATTAATGTGACCGAAGACTTTGCCTAACTGATGCTGAATGCCAGAAGCAAAGCCTGAGGTGAAATACAGATAAATGAAAAGGCTAGTTTGGACAGACTTTATTATGGCCAGTTTGGTATATTTCAATTTATTGCTTATATCTTTTTTGTTTCTTTCCTCATAATGAACGCTACATGTCTTGGCTCCAAAAACCAAAGATGCACTTTCAACATTCATAAATATATATGTAAGCCACTAAGGGCTAGTTTTCTAGATTATTTAGAGGATGGCACCCATTAGTAGATCATTCTCATATCTATTTTTACACTGCAAGGTCTTCAGAGGATGTGATTGTCATTTGAGACTGCGTGGTAAAGTGCCTGAGTGGGTGCCACCATAAATTTACTAATATTTCATTATGTATCACTACCATTATTTATCGTCCTTGCTTCTACAAGTTCAAATAACATCTTGTGTGTAGGGCAATGCCTTCAGTTCAGTTAAATATCACTATATCTTTTTTTATTAAGTTTTCAGCTGCCAGCAGCATCAATGGATTTTAGAACACATGCTCCTCTTGGAACAACACCTCAACGATGAACCTAGAAAAGATACACCAATTTTCCTCCACGTGAAAACTCTCGAGATAAACTTCACACATTCCTCTGCAGGGAAAAAAAAAAGGTAAATTTCCCCCAACCTCCCCTGTTAAATTCAACTTTTACAAACATCTGTGGTCCATGGAAGAGCAAACACTGACATGGCAGTATCCTTGGCAGATTACCCAGCTGAATAGGTGATCAAAAATGCCATAACCTAACGAAATATAGACATCATTTAAGCCAAAGGAAGGAAGAATTACAAGTGGTTTAGTGAGAGTGTACACATCGGGTATTGACTGATCTCTGGGTATTTTTCACTAATACCACCACTAATACCATCATATCAATATGAAAAGTGGTGGATTTTGTTCTCCTTAATAGCCAAACAGCCCCAGATTCCTATCAGTTTGGGGATTTTACTTGGGTAAGTGAAAAGAAAAGCTTCAAAAAGACTTTTCAAAACTGAAGTAAAAAGCAAAAGTAAACATTAATTTCAATGTGCTGGTGCAGCAAGCAGGAGGACACCCTTGGGCAATTTCTGTATATAAAATTCTATGGCACAGTCAATGGGAAAGCCAGTCAGAATATGGGACAGCACCACTGTACTTTATAAGTAAGGACAGTTTAGCCAAATCAATCAATAAAGTATTTGCTAGGTGCAAAAACTGACTGCCACACTTGTTTATCAATTAACTGATCTGCAAATAGCAATTCTTATTCTCTACTTTTTTTATTAAAGCTACTATTCTTTTCCATCTTCAAAGACACTAAGTGCAGCTCTTGTGATTCATTCACAAAGGGCTCAGCTGCAGAACTACATCTTCTACAATACCTGCACCTCACCTCTTTTGTCAGCAACTTCAGCTCTCAAGCAGATGGAAATCTGCTTGGGTAGAATCTTCCCAAAGTCATTAATACACAGCTCACCTGAAGTCTCAAAGCATCCCCTTCCCTTCTCGTTCAAGTTTGACAGAATTTTCCTATTTGCTGCCCAGCTCCTTTGTTTGCTTTTTTTAACATCGAAGCCTCTGATGCTTTGGTGTAATGTTACAGTACTCTATGTCAGATCACAGTAATATACAGCAACTCCTTGAGACTGTTCCAGCCAAGAACACCCAGGAACAGAAAAGAAGCCTTGTCCTCATATACTTTACAGAGATAAAATCATTTAGGATGGACAGAACATCAAGAGGTCATTTAGTCCAACCATATGAGTACTTACATGCTACTCTTTCTCTTGGGCTGTTCCTCAAAACAGTGGTATAAAATCTGTCCTTCAATTCATAATAAACTTAGTTTTTAAAAGCTTTTTTCAGGATGTTTTAGAAACAACATTCAGGAAACGTGATATTTCACCCCTCAGTATGGCTTACAACGAAAAAAATTAAACCATTTAATGTCAAAAAATGTCAAAATGGATAAAACATATCTCTGAAAATTTATAATGAAAATTTTCTCTGAAATCAACCAGGTTCTTTTTAGAGGTTTATATTTTGAATAAAAATACCCTTTTCAGCTCAAAATAACATTTTAATGAGAAAAATCCGTTAGTAGTCCTAAAACTTGTCCTGACAACTAGTGTTTTCACCTAATAGAAGCTGTGTGTGCTTGGACGCATAGCTCTTTCTGCCGATGTTTAGAAGCAGCAAAGCCCTTTGGGGGCCACTTATTCTCCTGTACTTGGGCCTTCCAGCATCATTACTTCTGCCAATCCAAAAACCAAAGCAGAGTCTGCCTGCCGAGCAACCACGAGCACGTGCATACACACACAGACTAATCGATACAGCTCTGACTGTAATTCCTTTATGAACCAAAGTAAAATACTAATATATTCAAAAACACAGGCCACAAAATATTCTCCCTCATGATCTGAACTTTTTTTCTCTTACACTTGCCTGGCCTCCTTAGGCTGAACAAATATTTGCAGCTGATAGCTCAATGAATTATCACAGGGCAAGTAATGCTGTAACAGCTACCTGAATATGATGTTTAAAAGGATGAGACAGAACAGACAGACCCATAATCTTCAAAGCAGTTTTACATGGGAGCAAACTAAAGCATCCAGGCCACTCATGACTTGTCAGCTAATAATGCAATCACTTCTTGCTCTAATACCGTGCTGTAGTACAAGCCAGTCATTTATTCTGCAAGTGTTCTAGCAAAACTGCATAAACAACAATAACCCTCCTCCAAACATGACATTTTTATTTCATGCTGTACGTGAATTAATTGAAATTCAAATTCAAATGCTTTCTGCATGCACAGTTGGAAGCTTGTCCTGTCTCTTAGCAATGCGTGTGTTCTAGCAACCAAACGATACCGTGCTACGTTGTCAGATAAGCTAGGAAGGAAATCCCAAATAAATTTATTTCCTAGACACTGTCTTTATTTTAAGCAAGCAAGAGGCATTTATGCAGTGAGTCCTTAGCTACAGACAAGCCTTCTTGTAAAAGAAGAACTCATTCAAACATACAGCTTCCCATATTTATAGATACAAAAAAAGAAAAAATGTGTAATGGAAAGAATGTTTTCCACCTGAAAGTGCTATAATGCCATATAACACATGGTCTGTAGTGTGACATTACCATTAAATGGAGCCAAAAGTTTATTTCATTATGTTCTACCCACCTCTACCCTAAATGCCAAGGAAGTTGAAGGGGAAGCCAAAGCTGCTGCTGGTATAGGAGGTAAATCTGGTCTACCAGTGGGGGGGAAGCTGAGCTGGGGCTGGTGGAGGAAGTCCTTGTGCCTGCTGGGGGAACACGAAGGTCAGGGATAGATTTGTGCAGGACAGATTTGTCTTTTCTATATTGCACGCACAAATCAGGGCTGCAGGAAACAATCATGAGGAGGAGGGAGGGCTGCAAACCTATTGCTCCTTCATGTGATGGGAACACATACTGAACTTAATGGCAACAATGTGAATGAAAGAATCATCTCCTTTCTATCTTCCTCTGCCCCCATAAATCTGTCCATCAGCATCAAGGAATCTAGTTTTAGAATAACTGTTTACTAACCCATTACAACCAACCTGCAGCAAGCAGACAGGCCTGACAAACGCAATAAGCTACTTCTCTTTTAAACTAAGAGTGAAATCTTTACCTAGATAATACTTGGCAAAATATAGCGTTAACTGTTAGATAGCAAAAATAACAACCACTGTCCTTCTTACTATTGTGAATTGATTTACTTGAAAGGAATTTCCCAAGAATAAGGAGTTAAACAAAACAGTTAGCAATTTAATCCCATGTTTAATTTCGCAATTGTTTTTCTCCTCAGTCTGCGAGACAGGGTGTAAGTGCCAGGCTGGTGCATCCACAGTTTCCCTGGGCAGCCTGTTCCAGTGCCTCACCAGCCTCACAGAAAACAACTTCTTCCATAATGATGAAATAGAAGTTCTCAAGGGAAAGAGAATGAACTTATTCATACAGGAAGAGTAAGATTTTGAAAGTCAGTTAACAGTCAACTGAAAACTACCCATCCTCAAAACAAACAACAACAACAAAAACCCACAAAAAATTAAATGACTTTGTGTAATTGCAATGTACATGTCCAGTAAATAGACTTCTTGTGGAAGAATTTTTAAAACACTACCATATTACACATACAGAATTTGTGTTCCCCACAGAACATATGAAATATGTCACTTGCACTTACACTGTGAGAGATACAAACAGCACTAGTATTGTTGCATGCTCCATATTCCACCGCCACAGAAAAACACAACTCACTTGTCTAGTTAACCAGGGATAGTGTTGGATAGGATGTTTGTACATGCTTAGACATTTCAAATGCTGAGAGGAGGGCAAATAAAAAGACAGCTGTTTAGCCTGTGCAACGTGTCGGCTGTACTTATGACAACCTGCACCAACTGAAGATCTCTCCCACTGCATTTATACACCCTTTAAACATTTGCCTTGTGCAAAACAAGGTAACAGAGGAGATGAATGACATCTGCCTCTTCTTGTCAGGTATGATGGGTTGTGACATTTCAGTCTGGAAACTTTTCACAGACTGGAGATGAAGTATTAGACATCCAAGTAACACAGTCTTGAGGAGAATATCTACAAGGGACAGCAAAAACGTCAAGAATCTTCTCATGTGCAGCTCTACATGGAGATTGGACAAAAAACAGCCAGCTAATTCCTGGGGGTAAGTGTCTAAAATGAAGTTTCAGCAGCAATGGAACTAAGGAGCAGAACACAAGTTGTACACCTGTAGGTGCAGCATAAAATGTAACAGATTTTACATCAGTTTTCACAATGAGAACAATCAGCCATTGGAATCATCTCCCCAGAAAAATAGTGGATTTCCCAATGCTGGATGCTAAGATTCAGCTGGACGGGATGCTGGGCCATCTTGTCTAGACAGTGCTTTCGTCAAGAATGGTTGAACCACATAATCCTTGTGGTCCCTTCCAACCTGGTATTCTGTGACATGTTACAATGTAATATAAAAATATTGTGCACCTTTGCCCATGGCTCTGCTATTCACCTCTGCTGCGTGTGGTTCTGTCCATTGATTTTACCAACACATCTACACACTCTTCAAGCTTACACCATGTCTGTACACAGAGACATTACCCTCAATTTATGAAAAGCAAAACCAGAGACTACTGAAATTACCTCCCTCCTCTTCCCAGAGACAAATGCATGCTACACAACCTATTTCAAAGCACATAGAAAATCGCTGGTTTATACCCCACCACCTACAAAGAATGATCATTAAGGTGTCAAAATCAGATGAGGGGCCTTTTGCAGGTTATCAGTCTGATAGAAAAATGATTTTTCTATCTTCAATAAAAAATAATGGTAACATTTAAAACATAACATGATTTTTAGCAGATAAAAACTGTCTCAGCTTTGGTCCCTTCTGGGATATTTTTTTCCTGTGTAGAAAAGAAAGTGAGCTAGTAATTACAACATGCAGCTCCAAGACCAATTAACAATCTGCAACATGCCCCACTTCTTTTATCCTCCACTGGTAACGCTACAGGCAGCATTAACTGTCTAATAAATAGGTGAGCACTGCTTAACACTTTGCAAGGTTTCAGCATTTCTCTTCACTCCTGGCATCAATTCTCTCTTTCCCTTGGCTATTAGCAGATCAGTCTGGCAGTATGCAGATGCTGTTCTGTGGTGTGCTCCAAGACACACACTGCCTTTAGGCTCCCCTGGGCTATGAAAGGCAGGTGGTGTATTCATGGTCTGAAAAGAAAGCTTCACTAATGACCCAGTGAAGGTCTCCAAGAGATTTCTTTTTTTTTTTTTCCCTAGCTAATCAGCCAGACAAAGAATTTACTTCTGCTTAGGAAAGGTGGATGTTTGTAAGCCAGCTATGAGTGGTAAAGTGCAAATGTTAAATGTATTTTTAATATACTTCCATTTCCTGAGAGCTAAACAGTTCCATGCACAGGACAATGTGCTGTGAGGCAATATCCTAAGTGAACACACTCCATGTGTCAGGCTGTTGAGGGACTAAGTACACAAGCACTGGTCTTATACAAATGCCTGAACTGAATCAGCAACTGTACTTTGTTATGCCCTAAATATATATGCACAGTGTTTTTTTCAAGGCTGTAACGCTTGGGTTCTTTTAAAGCCAAGGTGGGGAGTAATTATGAATGGGTACAGCTAGAAGAGAAACATGCAGGTGAATTACCTAGTGCTCACTGGTACTACATGATAGTGCTCCTACCAGGAAAAGCTGTAAAGGTAGATCTGTTTCCTCTAAGATACCTACTGAGCGATACATGAAAAACCACAACATATATATTTTCTTTACTTGTGAGAAACAATTCATACCAGCACAAAAATTACTAGCGCATTGTCAGTATGACAAAAAGCACCAAAAGAGTTTATCAAATAGCTTATCACCTGAAAACCTGCATCCTGTTTATTAATGTCTAAGTGTAGCACATACAAATTAAGAATCAAAAGTATATACTGAGTTTTATATTATATGCTCCTAGAAAATTTATTAATAGCAGTTTGCCTTTAAAAAATCCCATATGAACAAACAAGGCTTTTCAGTCAACTACATTAGCTGGTCACGCACATTTCCATAAGTAAAAACAAAGAGATAGCTTTCAATAAATAATTTCTCTTTCCTCTCTACTTCTTTAGTCATCAGATCCCACATGAACCTTTTAAGAAAGGCGAGTACTAACACCCACAACTTTATTTGGATTTTACCTGTAGAAAATATTTCTGGTACTTCAAAACAAAAAAAAAAAGAAAAGGAAGAGTTTGTGTGTGCACGTGTGTTATGTACTTAAATACATAAACATATAGAGATGCACATAAACACATATTTACATACTTTTTGTATGTTGTCTGCTTGTTTACAACCATTTCAGAGGTTGTAAATAACAATAATTTTGCTCTCAATTTTTCTGAGTAGTATAATTATTGAAATAAAGACCAGGTTACGGCTGGTTTGTTTAGAAATTGCTCTTTTTCTGTTGGCTAAGGAAAGGAGAACTTTCTGAAAGTCATTAGCTGAGAATCTGGTCCCTTACCTCTTCAGTGGTTTACTACATCTTGAAAGTATCGAAAATACACCATGAAATCATAGAGTAAATTATGATACTCTCTCTTTTCACTCATCCCATCTTCACCCTTATAGATGATAATCTACAGTTGTAGATACAGTAGAGTCCACAGATCATTAAATCTGTCCAAGTGGTGGTCTAAACTCTTACAAATAGAACTTAGATAAAATAAAGGCCACATGAAATTGTGTTGCGCTACCCCAAGGAATAGTAGTATCACCCTTAATCTTTGTTTCACATGGCAAAAAATTGCTTTAATTACCACCAACGTCTTAACCAAAAGATGATAAAAAAGCAACCTTCTCCAAAGAAAGAAGCCTCCTATGTCTCCTACTTCTTCCACAGCTCAAATACTCGTCAAATTAATAATAATACTCAAGCAATCCAACATCCAGAATGTTAGAACTTAGTGGCAGAGGAACTGTCAAATGCTAATATGTCTCACTAGGTTCCAGACTGGAGCTAGCTTGCAACTACCAGCGAGTGCACAGCCAAAACTAACACACGACTGTCAAATATGGGGAGACGTATCTGGGTCTATATATACAATCCTCTCCATTACTCTTCATAAGGCAGCCACGCTAGAGGTATGTTCATAATGAAAGGGAGACTTTTGAATTCTTATATGTAGATTGCATAAAAGAAGTATTCAGAAGTATGGTATTTTCTCCACACATTTAATGCAGTGCTTATTCTTGTCACTTCACTTTCATTTGACCTTCTGAGAAGACTACTTAACATTCAGGTGGGAAGCTAGGTAGTGTTTTGTTGCCAAAACACAAAAAGAAAAAAAATGCAAAAGGAAAATTTTGGTTCATTTAGGAGGGGAGAGGGAAAAATGCAAAATGTGAACACTTTCTCAGCAGTTTTAGTTCCAAAGTTTTGGGCCTTTTTCCTTGTGCACTGCTCCCCCTTGTTTGCTGATTCAAAAGGATGCTGTGATTAATATATTCTCTTTGACACTGAAGTACCTTAAGTAATTCTATTCTCACAGCCACACTGAAATGTTTTTGGCACTTGGGGTGTTGTGTTGTTCCCATCCAGCTCCACGCATGCAAAGGGAAATGGAAAAACACATAGTGGGGTGGAAGGGAGAAAATATAAAAAAGAATTGTTCCTCTTCGCAGACCATGGCTTGAATACAGGTCTAGAGAGGAAACATCTGCATTGGAAAAACCTGAAGAATCACCTCAGTGGTTCAGGTTTGGGTACAAGGGAGCTCACCATATCACCCTCAAGCTCTGTATACTCAAAACACTTACTCTCCTGTTGGCAGACTTCTTACCTCGTCTCCATTTCAAGCTCTTCTCTTCTGCCAGTGAGCAAATATGGTTTTGATTTGTACTTTGATCCAAGCAATCACCATACACACACACTTCACTCTGCTCCGTGACTTCAACACCCACAAGCACAAAATACTTAACGATGCTCTTGTTCACAGGTTTGATATGGGTTGCAAGCACTGTCACATATGAAGCATCTACTTGCAATTTTAAGTGTACCAATAGCACTTACTGATATTGTAATTGCACAACAAAAGTTCTATTCTCGTTACCAAATTTAAGCCAAGTCATTCTCATTCTATTTATAACGCAGGCATGGCAAAGTATTCTGATGAAACTTAATTACGTTTAAATAAACTTTGATTGGTGTAAAATGTAACGCGCATTTGCCCAATGGCCATCCAGTGTAAGAAGCCCCAAGCAATAATGCTTTAAAGCATCATACCCCTGTGGTTTGAAGTCTCGGAGGAAATGAAACAAAGTTTGCTTAAAAAATGCATCTCAAACCATCTCATACTTTCTTCCTATTAATGTACTCAACTATTGGTGTTATGTTAATAGAGGCTACATAAATGGTCTTCTGACCACTTGATAAATTGCTTAATAAAGAAGTAACTTCCATAGTTGTCAATTAGTTACAAATCAGCAAGTATTTGCTATCCATCAAACAGCAGCAGCAAATTCAACTGCAAAACACCAGACTGTATCAGGGGAATGGACAGGCAGAAAGAAGATAAGGGAAGAAATTAAATTCATATTGTTAGCATTTCATGTCACCTGTACAGACAGTATTTTGATATTTTATAATTTTATCCCTGCTGCCCAGCAGAGCAGCAATCCTCTGCTACAAGTCATATACTCCTCTTTTGAGCTGCCAGAAGATACAAGAGGATCTGAACCTAAAACTTATCTCACCACATGACCAAAAACAAAAAAAAATTAAAAAAAACCAAACCACCACCACCAAAAAAAAAACAAACCCCCAAAGAAACCCCTTTACTATGGGTTTGGACATTTGGAGAATCAAACCATTGCCAGATCAGCCCTAATGCCCACTATTTACTATACATCTATCAGAACCCAGCATCAACATTTGGAATTAAATCTTCCCTGATCAAAATATTTTTGGCTGTTATTTCCCTGGGGATTTTCAATGAAGAAGAAAAAAAAAAACCAAAAAAAAAGGAAAGAGTAATTGCAACCGAATCCAGATGGACCCAGACACAGAAATATATAATGTGGGATGACTGAAAGACATAATGAAAGAAGCAACTCTGATTCAAATTTGGGTTTATTTGGGCTATATGTCCAATATTACTGCTGAATGTGAGACTGAGATACTGACTAGAATGTACTTCAAATTTTCTGGCATGCCAGAGGTGTGTGGGCCAGTTTCTTTTCACATTCATTTAGGATGTACTATTCTATCAGTGAATAGGACATCCACTCTATCCACATTGCACTGTGCTACTTTTGCACACAAATAGAAACAAGAAGCAAAATTCACATCCTTTAGCTTCATGTACCTCCCCTGAAGCACCTTTTGAAAGCTACATTGTCAACAAAAAGACAAGGTGTCTTTGGGCACTGAATTACATATAAGGTCATTGATACCTTTATTGCCCACTGACTTCACAGGACTTGCTCACTTCTTTGTGGTTAAGCCCACAGGTCAGAGCAGGAGTACAGATTATATTCTCTGGCAACAAGAGAAGAAGAACAATCACTCTAAAAGAAGATGGCTCAGTTATACTTCATTCTGTGTTTTCAAGATACATAAATAGAGGGCTCTGGATAAAAACCCTGACATTTTAAACCAGCAGGGATTTTACTAGTCACTTCAATGGAAACACTTATGCCTTTAAGTCACCTTGTTTAAGAACACAGTTAAATATCTTCAATGTTTTCACCAGAATTTTAAAACCAGAAAGTTATGACACTTAAACTAGCAATTTGAATACTTACAAGTATGTTAAGCGTTGTAAACCACAGTAGTAATACACCACAGTAAAACAGAATCTTTACAGCATGCCTAGATTTGTCTTTTGAGTGAGTTCAAAGTTAAACCACCTTTTTTAGAGATTACAAAATAAAAACTAGAAAGAAAGGATGGGTAGAGACAATAGGTCAGCGGTAGCTACGGGTGAAATTAAGCTGTGGCTAGTCCAATCCATTAAACTGCACTTGCCAGTTTGCAAATCATAGACTGGTTTGGTTTGGATTGGAAGGGACCTTTAAAGATCACCCATCTCCAACACACTGCCATGGGCAGGGACATTTTCCACTAGACCTGGTTGCTCAAAGCCCCATTCAACCTGGCCTTGAATACTGCCAGGCAGCCACAACTTCTCTAGGAAGCTGTCCCAGTGAGACTTGTCAAGAAGCAGGCAAAGCAACGCTGCAGTAAGCAAACTACTGTGCTACAAGAAGTTGGCTAATTTGAGCAGAGTGCCTACTGATACACACTCTTTCAGGACTTCAGCAGTGTCTGGCAAACATCAGTGCTTCTTTTCCTTTAAAAGTCTTAACCCCTTAAAAATTTCATACCAGATAATCTATACTTGCCTTCTGCAGTTCCTGCACCAGACCTTCTGTTGCCAGTCTGATTCTTCTTAGTAACATAACACCTAAGCATCACAAAAGAGTTTTGATGCCTCAAAATAAAATCACGGGCATGATGAGCATGGCCAACGAACACACACCAGATTTTACCTAATGGCAACATAAGCACATGAGCAAAGCATCACTTGCATGTACACATGTCTGGCTGGCTGGACAGACAGGCAGTAGTAGATCTACCCAGTGAGAATACTGGATGAACAAATATTTATTGAGAGTTACTCAGCTGTGATACAGAAGGGGATTCATGGCATGGTGCATCTGGACTCTGCTCATTTTTTATGAGATAATTGTGCCACGGACTACCTCCAACATGGCATGACTGAAGGATTTGCCTTTTAAATTTAAAAACATGGAACGGACAGGAATTAAATCCGTCATGCCTCCATGTAGCACACAAAGGAAGAAGAGTATAAATAAACAGGCAACCAGAATGGTGTAATAAGAACAGGATTAATCCAAGTGTGATTAATTGTCAGATTAAAATTGATAGTGCCAGCTGTATCAGATCCATTCTGCCACATTATTCTCGCCTGTCATTTTTTTTTTGTGTCCACCTTCTTCCCATCTCCTTGGTGGATAAACCTGCAGGAGAGTTAATTGTCACATACATGGATTTAATCATATTGTCCACAGTGTTCGGGGCCTTGCCTTCAGCGATCCATGACTAATTGTTGTGGTAATTTTTCAATCATTAACAGCATCGCATATGCTGCAAACAAATCCCATGACACCCACTAAAGCCCCGGCGGCAAGCGGTGCACACTCCTTCATGAAAGCCTCGAGCCCCCGTCTCCCTCCCCTCTCTGCCATTGTGAAGCCATCAATATGGTGCCCCTGGCCTTTGGGAGGCGAGTGGAGGGGCAGAGCTGGATGGGTACCCATGACTCGGATGCTTGATGCTGCTGCCCATAAGGAAGGAGCACCACAGAAGGTGGGGGGGGAGAGGAAAGAAATGCAAGCTCCATCTGGGCCGGCTGAGGGGGGTCTTGCTGGCCCCCCACTCAGCTTCCATGGAGCAGTGCCCCTTCGCCGCACTTCAGCTGCATTAGCCATCGTCATGGCAACGGCCGGGCCTCATCTGCTGCGGCCGGCTGCGGCCCGCTCCCCCCGCAGGCCGCGGGTGGGCCGAAACCTGCCCGAGGGGATCCCCCGGCTGACCAAGGCACAGCTCTAATCACCTTGTCAATGCCAGCGAACCGGGGCGGATAAACCCGGTGGCTTTTCCAGACTCCGATAATTACACACCCTTAATAAGAAACAAAGAGGCAAGCCAAAAGCTTTTTCTCTTGCCTCAAAGCCAAATAAAATCCAGAAACAAACTTCTGCACCAGCAGCCCCGCAGCAGCATATAGGAGCAGTGCCACAGTGGTTCAGAGGGAACTGTGAGGATTATACAGTAGTGCCATTGCCTGTCCAAGCCATGTGAACTAACTGACCCTCAGCTCAGCTGCCAAAAGCTTGCCTGGGGAATGAGGAGGCTGGCATTACCAGTAACCTTTTTGACTTCTTGTTCCCAGATTGATTAATTTATTCACCGGCATGCAAGCTGGCCTGCACTGCTGAGGCCTACAACACCCTCCAATGGCCTTGCCTGGCTGCCTGAAAAAACTGTGTTTGGTTTGCAGCTTTGAATGGACTGAATGGATAATGTCCTCACCTAACATGTTAGCATATTAAACTGTTTTATGTGCCTGCTTATAGACGATGCGTATCGGCATTCTCAAAGAAGGCTTGAATGGGAGAAAGAAACAAGCAGATGAGATTCTGCAGCATCTCTGCTTTGAAGAGACTGCTTTAAAACAAGGTAGCATTTCAGCAATCATCCACTTGCTCTAGAAAATGCTGATAAAGCATTTAATTATTTAAAGCCACAGTAGAAGCAGGAGTGAGTATCAAACTATAAATGCAGGCAAAGGAGAAAAAAGAAAAAAAAAAAAAGAACTAAGAACAAAACAAAGCAGGATCAAGCAAAAGTGGGAGCCCCACTGCTCCCGTGGAGTTGGGGGGAGAGACTCCATGGTTATGCAGATTTGTAAATAACAACATCTTAGACTTAGCTCCTGTTTCAAGCCACAGGGAAGCAGAGGGATGGAAAAGTCCTGTCCTTCCTGTGTGTTTCTGACAGTCACGGCACCAGCACTCTTATGCAACCATCACATTACTTGCAACAGGACCAGCGCCTTCACCTCACCCAGCAAGCAGGGCTCCCACTGCCTCCCCAGTCACCATGCAGGCAGGTCACGCTCTCCTCTGCTCGCCCCTGGGTTGCAGATGCAGTGTGATGCACAAATACATAGTAAAACTTTGCATTTCTATTATTTTTGACAGCTCTCTCCCACCACCCATGAGTTGCTTTCTGTGAGTGTGGGGAACCCTTAGTGGCATACAGTTGAAATAATCTTTTTTGCTTTTTTCCCCTCCTTATCCCAGAAAAAGCTGTTCTCTCAAAGCCGAAAGAAAGGGTGACAACATGCAAACAGTTACTTAATTTCTGCATGTAGCAGTGTTGCTGCTATTACCATGCTGCATTGAGTTGGTGTCACTGACAGAAGAACCACATGAAGTTTATGGAACTGCCTAGAGCCTACCATAGATGACAAAAGATCCCAGCAATGGCAGATGGCATGTGAATCACTGTAAAGGCAATTAGCAGCTAGCTGCTGGATTTTGACATGCTGGGGAGGACAGAGGGGGTTTTCTCTGCTCCAAGTAGTTCTCACCAGAGGGGCTGGAAATAGGCATTAGTCTCACTTTGCCCCCACAGAGTCTTTGCAACCAGCGCTTCTGGCTTTGAGGCTGCTGTATTGCTAGGTACCTATAGGCACCCAGTGCAGAAAAGATTTGCAGCAGCAATAAAAATGCTGTCTTTTTACCTAGATGGGCACAAGTCACAGCTGCTGCAAGGAGAAAGTGTTTTAAGCGAATGAAAAAGCCACAAAACACCTATGCAGCAAAGGACCACCAAGCCAAGTGCTGTGAAAACATTACAGAGTGCTGTAAGCAGTGATTGAAAATGCATCAAAACCATCAAATGCTTCTAAGCAACAATGACAAATGGATTCTGGAACTGTTCAAGCTGGATACCTGTCAAAATGAGTTTGTACGGTAGACAGCGGTCCTAAATTTTGATCAGAGAGCTAAATAAGAACTCTTCAGCATGAGCCTTGTCAGCATATATCCTTATCTTCAAGTAAGTAAAAAGAATTATATAAAAATGTACTAGTAAAATAATGTACAGCAAACATCTCCTCTGTGTGCCTGCAGTGCAGACCTTGGATAACCCTGAAGCAGGGACATTATTCTGGGCAATCTTACAGACAGCACCACGACCAGTAACACTCAGAAGGCTACTACTTTACTTAGGAAACCTAAGGTAACAAATTACATCAGTTTTTCTTACACTTGCTAGTTTGTTTGCTCGTTACTCTGCAGGTCACTGCTCGTTTTTGTGAGCTCTGCAGTAGTGACTCTTGTATACTTTTTATTTGCTCAGTGTACACCCAAGAACAGTGACCTCTCTTGGGGGGCTCCTTGCACTGCTGCAATCAATAGCATTAACTACAAACCCTTACAGCCTCACAGCACAGGTGCTCTGTCTCTGGAAGCACAGCATCTAGTAACCCTTTCTGCTGGAGGAGAAGCTCTATCAGCTATCACTCATACCTGGACTAAGCAAGGCTGTCCACTTAAGAAGGGCAGTGTGCCAGTTTGCATTTTTCCATCCCAAACTAAGCATGCTGGTAGGTATTCAGCAGAGGCTAGATAATGCTGCTTTTCAAAGAGCCAATGAAAGGGCTGTCAGTAACCCCCTCATCAACATCTCACTTCCGCATTAGACAGCTCTTCCTGCTCAGTTTCACATTTCCCAGGAGTCAGAGGCTGTACCTTTCAGAAGTCCATGCTCTTCCCAATGTTATGGCAGCACTGCTGCACACATTCAGCATTGGCTTACAAGCCACTGTTGGCACCCATGAAATAGGTTGCTTAATCCTTACTAAATCCAAGGTTGGGCAACTCTAGCTCTGACAACTACTGCACTTACTGACTCCCAGGCTACTTTGCACTTGCCGACTAACTTCCATCAGCAGGTATGACAGCATTTTGCAACTACTAATCAAGCCTGAAACAACAGTGAGAAGTCAATAGGTCATTATCTCCATTCTGTATGTAAGTAAATTGAAGAAGATTGTGAATGCAACAGAGATGTTACATTCAAGCAAATCCTATTGAGTAGTTCTAATACAGACATCAGTCTTTCCTTGTGATTACTAAGCAACTTTTGTACAGAAAGCAAACACCAAATCAAATAAAAACAAAACAAAACAAAAAAAGCAGCAGTAAGCATGCCTGCACTCTAATCTTATTCAATGTAGAGAAAGTGCTATATACTGTATGTACATGAACACTAATCAACAGGATAGAGCCAAATGACATATTACTATACGAAATTGTATACCAACCTGCAGACAGAACCAAGACTGCAAAGATATTTGGAGAAAATCCAAATGTTTGAGAAGTTATTTGAAAAGTTAGTAATTTTATCATATGTAGGAACCTTCTACAATAGGATCAGCCCTAAGGATTTGACTGCTTTGGTATTTTGCCAGCTACAGAAACCAGAAGTTGCAATTACATAATAATATTGCTACAGGTAATGTTTCAGCATCTGTAACAGGATGGACTGATCTCCAGCCCTTCTCCGGATCCAGCTGAGCCCTCCCAGCCAGGTAGGATCCATCTGACCGCGGTTGTAAACTGGCTCCCTCCAAAGTTCACCTCTGAGTGCATCAGAGTGGATCCTAAAATAGAAATCCATGTCATTCCAGGGAATGTTCTCTCTAAACCCTGCTCCTTGCACTGCCCCAGCTCCCCGCCCTGTTCCAGCCGGGCACATGGATCTTTCTCCTCCCTTTTCCAGTCAAGAAGAACCATTCCCAAAAGTGTCAGGACCTCTTGGCTGAGGCTGCAGGAGCCTGGTTGGGTTTTTAATTGGGAAAACAAATGGAAAGGTTCCTCCCCGTTTCCTTCCTCTCTCGTGGATCCCTGCAGGCAGCGGGGTTTTCCCTGGGAGCTGAGGAGAGCAGTTTGGGAAGGAATTGCCAAAAATCAGAGCAAACCTGGGGGTTATGTCAAGCTGGAGCCCAATATCTCACAATGTGGCTGCAATTGGGGATGCACCACTGCATCCAAAAGGAATCGGTGCATCTGAGAGCAGCTCTGCTATGAGGCCAGGCTGAGAGAGCTGAGCTGGTTCAGCCTGGAGAAGAGAAGGCTCCTGAAGGGGAGACCTTAGAGCAGCTCCAGAGCCTAAAGGGGCTCCAGGAAACCTGGAGAGGGGCTTTGGACAAGGGCCTGTAGGGA
>JANHGB010025260.1:0-14190 GCA_026283785.1 Coracopsis vasa | reverse complement strand
AAAACTCGAAACCCCCTGTATTAGAGAAACAAAAATAAATCTGTCAAAACAAGGGCAGAAAAGGCAAAGATTTTTTTCTTCTTTAATTGACAAGTCTGTTATATTGTCATTTTCTGCTTCATTTATCTGTGGCTGAAATATTACAAGAGATCTCAAAGGGTTTTCATTGACCTGTAGAATAGGATTGCAGAGTTTAATAGGAACAGCATTTAAAGATCATGCAATATTCTGTCACCAGGGCAATGTCAGAAAGGGACAGTTGTCCTTATTCTCATGGAACACATAGCGACTGTGATAATTCCACCTTAAAATGGTTTCCTTTCCCATGACTGCTTGATTTCTGGGCAAGATAGCTAGTATAAACATTACATTAACCTCCTTTCATTTATACCTTTGTACAAAATTCAAAAACCTACTTTTTTATTAGGAGGTATGTCTGTGAATAGTTTTCAGTAAGTTTAGAATTTCTATGCACACAATTTAGTAAATAATGCCAATAATCCAAGTACAATGTGGAAAGATTTTAGAAAATTATGAATTTTGGTGTCCCCTTCTGCATCTTAGCATAGGGCTGTTTGTGATTTTTTTAAAAAAATATTATTATTAATTACTGTTTTTTAGAAACTAATTTTAAATTAACTGAAAAAAATCCAAAACATATTGGATTAAAAAGGTTTTCTTATAAAGAACAAAAAATGTAACTCTAAAAGCAATTCATAAGAAGGATCAGTTTGAATTAAGACTGAGTTTTTGTTCTTCTGGTTTGGTTACTTCATTTTTTTCTTGATAACATTTGTTCTATAAAGATGAACAATCTGAGCTAAAAACTACCCAGCCTGGTCCTCAAAGAACAAATTCAGTGTTGTTAGCAGCGGTTAGTTGTTATGGTAAGAATTGCAGAGCCGAAATATAAACAGTTCAATTTAAAACACCCCTCTCATTGAGAAATAAAAAGACAGAGCACATACGCTCGTTAGCATTATTTTTTCACTGCTTTTGCTTGTTTGTGGTTTAATATTTCCATGCATCTTTAACAACCCCAGGCATAAGCCTCAGGCAGACTAAACACACAAAACATACCGAAGGCGATGTTTCATGATTTCCTTCAGGGTACTGGAATGAACTAAATCTGAAGCTTCTCTAAAAAAATGTTTTACCTCAAAGTAAGGTGTCCATTTTTATATTTGCTTGGAATATTCCTCCCAACACATCTGCTTGTCATTATTTGCGGTAGGCTAACATGTCAGTGTGTGGACAGGTCATATTCCTGGTGTTTCACAGGCTCCACAGCAGTATTAAAATACAGAGTATATGTGAAACAGTATTATACAGAGTATATGTGAAGCCTCTTATATTGTTTATGCACCAACAGGGCAAAAACGTATTGAGACCCTACAGCTCTCAATACTTCATCTGCTCTCCCCATTTCCACCTCATGCCATGACATGCTTACTGAAAATGTTCCCTGTCCCTGCAAGGCTGATCAGCTCTGCTGCAAGAGCAGAAGGGTAGCCCCCTGAGCATTCTGGTTTGTGAAATGGGAGTAGGTTGGGGATTGATCTTCCACAAGACCAGTGGCTCCAGCTATCTTCCCATCTCCCTGACTTTTTTCAGAAGAAACATACTTTGTGGGATAGCCTGCAGCTAGGGAGACTGAGGACATGGAGCTGCGGCAGTCAGGAAGGAAACAGGCATGCTGGAATGGGGTGTCTGCAAGGGCATAGCCTTTATCATACGTGCTGTTGCCTTGTGTTTTGCTCCTAGCTCATTATGAACATGAGTAACTGCAATTGCTATAAAGTGCTTGAAATGAAAAGATATGTTAGGAAATGGTAATCTAGAATCATACACTGGACATACACTACCAATGACGATCTTTAGTTTTTATCACATTAACTTTAAATTCATAATTTACCTGTAGGGATTGCAGCTGCACATGTTTTTTTAAAGAATCCTCAGATACCAGAGAGGGGTAAGAGCAAGGAAACCCTAAGACAGGCAAAAAATGGTTGCAGCAGATAATTTAGCTCTAGTTACCAAACACTGCAGTAAGGAGATGACAAGATTTATTTTATCGACATCTCTTTTTATAATATATTTGAATTAGACATTGCAATATTCTGACTTAAGATATGACTTTATGTAAACAAGCCTATAGCATAAATAGCATATGAAGAGACTTATTAAAACAAATACTTAAAATAGTCTGCAAGATTTTATTTAAAGCATGACTAAATCAGTTACTTTTCTCCTAGACTTGGAGAATTGCCTGCCTTCATATCCCATTAGATTTTTCAGTTTGCACCTGCGAGAATTATTGTTCAGAGGCAGTTTGTGAAATAAACAAATTAGCCTGTTTTGCCTTCTTTCAATGACATCTGAATTCTGTTGCTTGACAGCTTGACTCCAATGAAAAGTGGCTTTTCATGGGCACTAAAAATGCCTGTAAATAAAAAAGTAGCAGGAAAGAAGGAGTTCTAATCAAAAGCTAATACAGGAAGGAGATGCCATCTGTAGGATTCTACCTGTTTTAAACTCAAAAAAAGAAATCTGGAAGTTGAATTAGGCTTTCGAATCAGATGCAGAGAAAAACAGTTTGTCCACTGCAAGAAACAATCAAACTATGATCTGAGTATCTAAGTCCCACAGGCTTGTGTGCCAAAACTTCAAATTAGTTTGAGTGCTTCCTGCCCACATTTTGAGGGGTGAAAAAAACCTATCTAATTTGATGAAGTAGCGCATTGCTATAAAGCAGCTTCAATTATGCAATCCTTCCTTGTGCTTCTGGATTTTTCTTATCCTCATTTTTTGGATTTATATCTTCACCTCATATGAATGATTAGAAATTAGCCAGTACTGCTACCCTGAAGAAATAAAACATGCAATTGCTAAAATCACGTTATAATGAAAATCCCTTTCTAAGCACAACATATGAGTTATTGTATAGCTTGCACTGATTTTCACCTCTGAGCAAATCTTGAGAAATCTATTTCTCACCTATACGAACTATTGTTTTTATGCTTTCTTTTCTAAAGTTTTAATTTAATAAGCATGGTTGCTGAATTCTGCTACCGGAGAATGATAATTCAGAAATAACTCTTTTCCTGTCTGAAGGAGTTCTTGCTACACTACATAATAATACACACAAAATCTTCTATAAGCTTGAAGTTCCTAATAATGTAACACAATGCAGCTAAGCTGTATAGACTAAAATAAGAAATCTGCTGTCAATCAGCCTGAGTGGTACTTACTCCTTCAGAAGCTATGAGGGACATGATAAATTTGTGATGTTCACCAAAATACCATGTTCAAAGGAACATACAATCACTTTTAATCTTGTATGCTCATTTTCAAGATTATGGATGCATACATTCACTTCTGCATTATTTTATTTTTCCTGGTAGTAAAAGATTTCAATTATTTTCATTGAGAAAAATGCAACTATAGTAATGAAATATCATTTAAATAGTCCTTGCCCATTGAAAGTATCTCATTCTAAGTTGTTATATGAAATAAATACAAATTAGCTTCCAGTACTTCCTGCAAAAAGTTCCACCCAATTAACAGGTAACATGTTACAATAAATCCTGAAGTTTTCCCTTATTTTTCTTTCTTTTAATTCATTACTACCATGAACTCTGGCCATAAATCAAGACCTGATGAATAAAAAGACTGTGAGAAAAAAACCCCAACAAAACAGGACAAAGGAAAGCATATAGACTGAGCATAATAGAAGAGTGGAAAGAAGCTGCTGTTCACAAGAAGTGAACCAAAAATTGATAAGCAAAATAGGCAGTAGAAACATGTAGCACATGAATAGCACAGATGATGCCAGTTTTGGTGTTACTTTGTAGACATAATTTCAGGCGATTTAAAAGTGGTTTACCTCAGGATATTCCTGAGTAGTTGCATGTTTCTGGTGACGTGATGAGAGGAGGAGATAAACTATGAAGGTAACCCAAAGCTTATGTTTAATCTAATAAAAAAAGGGATCCAGTGGAGGACTGCAAAAGGAAATTTAAAAAATCCAAACCAACCCATTGAAAGAACAATCTTAACAGCATTCTGGAAGCTTTAGCAAGATTGCTGAGTAAAAGAAAGATTGCCTTGGTCAAAGCCAGAAAAGGATGGCACATGATCTGGGAGCCTGGCTAAAAGCATTTTAATGCAGGAAAAAGGGATATATTTTATATAACGTACAATTAGTCTATAATACTTGGTTGTAATTTGGAGGAAGTGCCAAGTAGAGACTAGTATCTGCAGCTCATACAAGACCTTCTGGTAGAAAGATGGCTGTTGTTGAAAATGCTGCAGAGAAAGGTAATACAGAAAGCTTTTGCAGGCAAATTTAAGAACAGGTAACCTGGAGGTATCAGAGAAACAAGGTTTTAGCTTGAGCAAAGGAAACAGGATTGGTATTGATAGTAAATTACATACCTTCCAGTAGAAAAAGTAGTAAATCAGATTGCTGTTAGATGAGAGTACCCCCAGGTATGGTGTAGTGGAAGGAGGGAATAGACCAGGACAGACCTTAGACAGCCTTCAGCTAAAACTACTATATTGGAAGGGAAATAAAGGAGCAGAGAATCAGAAAAGAAGAGAGGCCTGGGAGCAGAGACTGAAAAGATTTCAAGAAGAAGATGATAGAGGTCCTGAAAGTGAGGAAAAGATAGAAGAAGGTAAAAATAAAGTTCTTACAGTGTAATTTAGCTCCGAAAAATTATTCTCATGAGGGCTGTTTCATTACAGTGGGATTAGAGGTTACAGGAAAGAATTGGGAAATAGCTCAGCATGCCGATTGTAAAGCATGTGCTCTGTGATCTTACTTCACTGACAGCATAAAGTGAGGTTTGCTTGCTCACAAATTAGACATCTCAGTGTGAGTTACCTTAGGGCCTCTTTCTAGCTAATTTATCTGGTCTATCTTAAGAGATGATGAATCAAATTCTAGATGGATCTTCAACTGACTTGAAAGAGGACACAGACACAGAATAATTATATGCACAAATTAAGGCAGGAATCCTGTCACAAAGATCTTTGTAAATCTGGCTTGAGGTCATTGTTCCCTTCTCTTTCATGCTCTTCCATGAGTTGGCTTTGGCTACGCTGTCTATGGGAAGATGATCAAGGACTTCTAATTTCTTTTCAGTATTAGACATATATATATATATATATATTTTCACCAGCTTAAACACAGATCTTAACAGATCTATTATTTGTTTATATAACTTTGGTCCGTCTTTCCCAAAACCTTTACTAATATTTTTCTATCTGTCCTCTTCATATAAGGGTATGAAAAATCTGGTGTTGTGCACAAGAAAAAAGTTTAAATCCTGAAAAAAAAAAAAAAAAAAGAGATGACATTTCATAACAGCATTTATGTTAAGCTAATATTATTCTTATCTTTCATTTAAAAACCAATCTGATCACTTGTTGCTGTAAAATTCAGCAAACTCTGCACTGATCCATACCCCCAAAACACCCTTGATGCGCGCAGCACATTGAAAAGTACCTTTTGCAGTGCTCACAAATTTCAGATGCGCTTAGAGTCTGTTTCATATGTTATTTTTTCAATATACACCACTTTTTTAGGGGACTGCAATGGTTTCACTAGGACAGCACAAGCCTGATACCTGATTACCACCACATCAGCATTGGTCCACTGCGCAAAACATCAATTTCTATTCTTAACTGAAACTATCATATCTGTTCTGCTTTAATCTCTGTCTGATACACAAGATGCACCTACACAAAAAGAGAAAAAAGGCATGATTCTTGCCCCTTTTGCAAACAAAGCAGTAAGCTTCAGTGTTCCTATTGCTGGTTCTGCTGAAGGGTTGGTCCATATGATATTCAAAGATTTGCAGCTTTTTTTTTTTTTTTTCATCTACTTTTTTAGATGTTTTAAGTAGTCTGTTTTTATTCTAACATTTGTTGTTTGCTATGGTATAATACATTTTTATTATTTGTTCATAGCACCAGATATTCATCCAACCGAACTTTTCTTTCCTTGGTTTAGTCAATCTAGAATTTTCAAAACGACATTAAACAAAAAATCCATTTACTTATGGATATGAGAGCCATTTCCCTTTGTATTTTTCAAAAAATTGTCTAGTCAGAAAGTGAAGCATGTCAGTCTAGAAAAACTTCACAAAAGTGGTAGGTTACATTGATGCAACTATTCATTGATATCACTTTATGATATCAAGTATTTGAAACAACCTTCTCCATAGAAGTTTTCAGAACACTAGCACTTTTAAGTGTGAAGACTATTAAAATGTCCTTGCCCATGGCAGGGGGGTTGGAACTAGATGATCTGTAAGTTCCTTTCCAACACAAACCATTCTATGATTCTATGAAAATGTAGCTGAGATAGATGTGAAAACCTCTGTCTAAACTATGCAGTCTTTAAAGTTAAGAGTTTCTTTCTTGTTATGAATGTATCTTCTGGTAAAGGTCCAGAGACTGTTTTCCTAAGGTAATTTTTGAGATTTCTTCCATATTCTGCATTACAAGAATAATTTGCAGCATTAATGCAGAAGTTCTAAATCATGACATTTGATTTTTGCACTGTTTCTCAGAGTTAAGATATTCTACTTCTGGACATTTTAGTATAGTTTTAGATTTTGTCTTCTGCCTCTACAAATGTACTTCCTATGTGCTCCAGTTCTTGATATGTTTTCTTAACAGTAAACTAACTGCTGGACATTTATTATCCTAAAGTCTTTCTTAAAGACAAAGCAAAATTTGTGAAAATGTTTAGGTACACTAAAACCACAAAGCAATTTGAAACTTATTCATAAAATTAAACAGGTAAAAAGTATAGCGGTGAAAATTAAATAGGTAAATCCTAAGTAAGTTTGCTCCTTTGTTCATATTCAGTGTATTCTTTTCATTTGTGGCAGTGGGTAGTATTTTGTCCACTAGTAGAATAAAGGCAACAGAAGCTTCACACAAACAAATGCACTAAGTTTTGGGGTATTTTTTCTTCAGTGGCAATTTTGTGCACGAATATGGTATATAGGATACAGCAGAACTATTTCTGGAGGGTGCAGCTGGAGGAACCAGTGCGAAAAACTGCAGCGGGTTGGGCATCTACACACTCACAAGCTATCATTTTTTCATGTAAGAGGGACAGAATAAAATCATATTTCACATGGGTTTATGTTGCATTTGTAAGATTGATATGCTTCATTATGAATGAAGAACCATCAATTTTTCTGCAGCTGATATATAAATGAAAACTGGAATACTTTCAAAATATTGTAATGGTCTAGGTTTTACTGACAGGGAAAAGAAACCAAGAATGTGAACCAAACAGCAGCAGAAAGGAAATATTTTCCTTCTATGCCTCTGACTTCTACAACCTCTTGTTGAGATAATCTCTGGCTAATCTCAGCCTCACTGTACCATACATATGTTCAATGTGTACCTACGCACAAACCTTTCTGGCTGAATATGATTCAAGAACAGCTTCATGTATCAAATTTCTGTTTGAGAGACTTAGAGGATATCATATGCAAAGTTCAAACCTGTAACAGAAAACTTAACTATAGGGTTACAACCAGTGCTGACAGAAAACAAGGGAAACTTAGTAGATAAGCATAAAAAAGTGTTTGATCATACTCAATGTCTATCTATTTATATAAGCATCCAACGTGACTGCTGGCTTGCAAGATTAAGTAGTAAAAATATGTTACATTATTTAAAACCAGTCTTAAGATGGTATTTTTTTTTGTCCATATATGAGAGAGTGTTCCTAATGTGAAACATTAAGAGGCACTGGCTAGCAGTTACCTCACCTATAGTATCTAAAATGCCTTAAACTTTTACCAGAATGCTGGGTAGAAGATAGGTTTCTTTTACAGTAGTCTCAGTGCTCTCTCTGGAGAAGAGACCTTTATGCCACCACACAGAGGTGACTTCAGCTGTGTTTTCCTACTAAAACATGAAACGCTGGGGAATACAGGTAGTTATACACCCAGGCAGGAGGAAGAAAGACAGTGCTGCCTCAAATGTTGAGTCACCTTTTCCCATGCATTTCTACAATCCACCCACATGTTCAAGAAGACAAAATAGTCCCAGGGAAAGATTCCTAGTGATATTTGATTTTTTTTTGTGATGGTAAGAAATGTGCAGTTTGAACCCTGAAGTCCTAGTGACTGCGTGCTAGGACAAGAGCACAGCAGCACAGCAAATTGGAAGCCTAAGTGCTCATTTGCAGCTATCCTGAGGGACAACCAGCTCTGCAGGAAAGATATTGTCTTAGTACAAGGACCTTTATTTAGGAAATACCAGGCCATCTATTCCTGTGAGTTATAAATTAAAAAGTGACAACCGAAATTACGCAGTTGATTTCTATTGATAAGATTTGCAAAGATAGAAAATATTTTTAACTTGCCTTGGCCTGTTTGCTGTTTTCGTTGCTGAATCGCACATTTGCCAGTACACGTTCTGTCTTCTCAGGTTTCATCCTGGGATGAACCTCTCCCCTCTGATTTTCCCTCTTCCCTCACATCATCTGGAAAATAGGCCACCTGTTTCCCCATTTTACACGTTCAAGGTTGTACAGCAATTTGGTTTGCTGCCTTTATTTTATTTATGCAGCATTTTTTCATTAAAATGTTGCCCTAAATTACATAAAAGATATCCATATTTCACCTGTCAGGTGCCAGCCTTTCAGCAGATGCCATCTTGCCCTGTCACTAATGATAATTATACCAGAGGTCATTGATAGAGGTTTACTGTCATTTCACTGACACAATAGAAAATGCTCATAAAAGCTCTTCATTTATGCATTACAAATTTCCTCCTAATCTCTCATCAGTAATTCCACTGAACATTTGTGAAAGGAGAGCATCAATAAATTTGTTGACTACAAAGCTAATTTCTTATCCTCAGCAGGGATTTCAGCCTGTGTATGCTCTAGTGCAAGTGAACTTTTGCAGAATGTGATATTTCATCCCTGCAATTCAGCAGGTAGCCTCATTTTTGTCCTAATCATACAGTATCAGTATTTGTTCAATTTTTATCTTGAATGACATCTCTTCAGGCTCTTGTCCTTATCTGACCTTGATAAACTGATTGCATTTGTGAAGCCTACAATATGCTCTTTAGACTCTTTTTCAGATGAGTTATTGGTTGAGCAGTTGGATACTTGGTTAATCTTCCTGTGCCTTTGGGCAAGAAATCATCTCTGCTGAAAGCTGCTGTGATGAAACTTAGAAAATGTTCTGCTTTACTGGGAAGGGAGTAAAGGTGTGGGGGGTGGGGGATCTTTCAATGTCCTACTACTCATTCTTATTTTGTGGCATTGTTATATCTTTCAAAGAATTTAGAGTGTATTGTTCCCTTCTGAATAGCAGCTTATAGGAGTACATATGGTAGGTTCTTTAAAAGATTTTTGTGTCCCCAAGGGAAAGAGACTGCAAGTTGCTGCTGAAAAAAGTTCTTCGAGCTGCAACACCAGATGATAAAAAGAAAAAAAAAATCAACTATGCTAACAACTAACTTCCACACTTGACATATAAATTATTGTTTATCTCTGTTTAAATGTAGATTGTTCTCGTTAAATCTACAGAAAATTTTGGCATTACTATAAACATTTTTTTTATAAGTCTGAGAAGAATAACCCCAGGACAAGGGGCAACGGGTTAAAACTTAAGCAGGGGAAGTTTAGATTGGATATAAGGAGGAAGCTCTTTACTGTAACGGTGGTGAGGCACTGGAATGGGTTGTCCAGGGAAGTTGTGGATGCTCCATCCCTGGCGGTGTTCAAGGCCAGGTTGGAGAGAGCCTTGGATGACATGGTTTAGTGTGAGGTGTCCCTGCCCATGGCAGGGGGGTAGGAACTGCATGAGCTTAAGGTCCTTTCCAACCCTAATTATCCTATGATTCTATGATTCTATGACCTTGCTAACAACAGCATTTGATAAAATGCTGATTGCTGGGGAAAACCAGCAGGACAAAAGTAAGACAAATTATCAATTTTGTCATTTGGGAAAATGCAGTGAACATTTTCCAACCTTGAATTTGTAGATTAAAACAATATAAAACAAAAAAAACCAAACCAAACCAAAATAAAATAAAATACAACAAAACCACAAACAAAACAATCTACACCTTCTGATTCTAAACTTTCCAGCAAGACAACAAAAATACTTGCCTATCCATACAGACTTTTCCTTCATCTGTTTTGCTCTGCTGCTCAATAACTTTACAGCCAAGCACAGTAAAGAAACAAGAAGGAAAAGCATGTAGATCTCAGTTAGCATGAAAGCAAGATGAAAAATGAAGCATTAGAAGAGCCAAAATAGATAACAAGAAGGCTTGTTGAATGTCTGGCTTTCTGCTTGCCAAAAGAAGTGGAAGCTTTAATTATGATTCATGGAGTCATTAATTCTTTTTTAGACATGAAAGTTAATGGAATAGTGATTTTTAATCGCTGTGGGATGATTCCTGATGTGCTTAAACAAAAATGATGTATAATGCATTAAGAGCATTTCAAGAAGAGGAGTCTCACCAAAATAAAAGGATACTTAAGCACTAAGTGCTCATGGAGTGCCTTTCACTGTTTCAGTCCAGAGCACTGGCACTCAGGAGCCTGCGCTTCCAGAACCACAACAAACATGCAGCTGAATACTAAGCGCCACTTTTGCTTTACATGAAAATAATAGCAGCTTGCACTGATTCTTTTGATGCTCTTTCTCCGCAATACCTTCCTGCAACATAGTGATTGTTGCAGGGCTTACTGCAGTGGAGATGAAACCCATGTCAGTAAGGGCAGACTCTGCTTGGCTGCAGATTGCCTTGGGATTAAAGTGCACTAGCAGCAATTTACTGGCAAAGCTTGTCTGGATTGACTAATTTCAGCAGTTTTGTTTCTGTTCTTATTCAATTAAAGTCATTGTAGCTAATAAAAAAAAAATAAAAGAAAAAATTGGTTTTGTTTGGATGTAAGATAAAACGTTTTCCAAATTGAGGTATGATTAAAACATATGAGACTGCTATGAAGATTTGTACAGAACAGCTCTACAGCCTGCTTGTATTTCTTTATATTGTAAAATACAAATCTAACCTGAGTCTTCTTCTAGATTATTTTTTATTCTTGTCTATGTATGTGGCCTGTGAATCTTGCGATATAGATCACTTTTTACTGTTTGCTTCTGTAGTTTTAATTCCATTCTCCCCTACCTCTCTTCTCTCCCTCCAACACCTTTTTGGTTTGCTTTCTGGAGCAGAACAGGCTGCTTGGCACAGTAATATCTGACTGCTGATTCTAGAATTGATTAAGCATTTATTTATTTATTTCCTATTTTCTTGAGTGTAGATGTCAGTATCTGGAATAGTCAATGGGAAGTCCAAGACTTCAGCCAAGTGTTTGAGAACACTACTATCAATGTTACAGAAAAAAATATCCTTGGTTACTTCAGGCACATTTTAAAAATAGGCAGTAGTCAGAGACAGAAAAAAATAACGCCAGGTTTCAAGTTCAGTTCACTTTCATATGAAGAGCGGTGCTGCATTCTCTGCTTCTTGTGTATCAGGTTATGAGGACTCCATAAAATTGCCATTATGGCTCTGGAGAAATTCCACTAAAGTGTCTGCCTTGTATTGTATAAAGACTTCTCTTACTGATCTGCGAAGGTGCTCAGCATGCTCAATGACTCCTGATTTTGCTGACAAGCTATAGATCCTCACTTTTTCTGTAAACTAAGTACTTGAGTTAGAATTTAAAGGAAAGAATGCATAAAAAGTATGATTTAATCATAATGTAATGTTTGTGTCTTTAAAGTAGCCTGAAGACAATCACTGAGAAGCAATCAGTGAATTACTTAATTTCCAGAGCTCCTCTAAATAAAGCCTAGGTTAGCTCAGTTCCACATCCACATCAACTGATATAATAATTTTGAAATTCAGCTACTTTAACTATCTCATGGAGAACAACCTGTGCCAAAAATATAGCTGACAGCTATAAAATATTGCCCTGAGAACTGACGATACAGCTGTTATGTCACTAAGGGTATTACTACTCAAATTGAGATAACTTTTTCAAATTTTATTTTATTTTGAATATTTCCAACGATGGAGATTCCACAGCCTTCCTTCATGGAGAAAAAAAAAATCCTAACATCTGATTAAAATTTCCAATGTTGCAGCTGGGGTTTGTTGCCTCTCGTCCTACTGTGCACATTTAAGAAGAATTTAGCTCCCTTCTGGAAGCACGCATTCGGTATTTATAGATTTATAGACAGCAATAGGATCCCTGCAAAACCCTCTCTTCTCAAGATTGAGCAAACACCATTATCTCAGACTCTCCTTCTACATCATATCAACAAACATAGCTGGGTGAAACAGACAAATAAAGAAGTGAATAAAATATTTATTTGCTGTTACGCACTCATGGATTAAAAAGTGATCAGCTGGAAAACTACTCTGCCTTGTATGTCCAATACAGTGAACACATGACCACGAGCATTTTCAGAATCAGGGAATCAGGTTTTATTCCTAGTCAGTGAAATACATTTCAATTTTTAATGGTGAACAAGAAGAACTTAAAAAATAAGTGAAAATTCTCTGCTGTCTACTAATCTCATAGATCCAGTACTGCTTGTAGATGCAGTTTTCTCCTAGGTTTACTCATAGGTTTTTCTTCGCACTGTAACTATTTTCTTTTTATCTCCTTGGTCTAGACACCAGGGTTGGCCTGAAAGGGAGGAAATGAAAGGTTTGGGGGTTTTTTTTGGTTTTGCATTTTGAGTGTGGGTTTTTTTGACAACCAGAGCAACCTGTTGGGTGGTCGGGTGATATGTGACCTTTATTGGACACATATAAGTCAGTACCGATGTGACCAAGGGGGTCAATAGATGGATCAATGACCAGTTAGATGCTTCCATTATGACCATCATATACAGGCCAGGACTAATACTGGAAAAATTCTGGCATCCACCTCATGTGCTTCACCAAGAGGAAAGAAAGTGTTTCTACTTCTCTCAGATTTGTGTTACAATTGGTGAGGAGGTTAAATGATCCAGCTTTCATACCTCTAAAAAGCAAAAGTAGCATCCCCTCAGCAGATGCATATCCACAAGAGAAAGGAAATAACTGATAATACAAACTAAATGCCAAATATTTCCTTTTTGGATGAATAGTAAGAAAGAAAAATAAAACACAGAGATTATAGAAAACACTATTAAGATGGAAGTATGAATGTGTGATGGACTAGGGAGCACATAGACAGAGGTGAAGACAGGAAAATGTGAATCCAGAAAAGAAAAGGAGTATTGCTCAGGAAATTAAAATGGAAATGTCTAAACTAAAAATTGAAAATCCTATTAGGTATTACATACCTTATCTTGTTATTCATGAGTTAAGATTTGCAAATGAAAGCTTGCAAATAACAGCAGCCTTTGAGGAAGGCTCCTCAATCTCCACTCATACAGTAGGTTTTTTATTAATCTTTGCACTGTCTTGCTATTTATGCATGCCACTTATTCACTATCGCAAAAGCTTGTGCAAACAATATAATAATAAATAATAAATAATAAATTGTTCCATAAACAGATTCTCACAAAAGTAATGTTACAGTTTGCTGGCAGCTGTCATAGCAAGCTACCTGCTGGATTTCTTTGAAATCTGCTTCTCACTTCCATAGATGGGATTTGCCAATCATCCACTTCCACTGAAAGGTGTATCAGTTGTTAACTTGTGACTGGAGTGTGAAGTGAATTTTTAGTATGGAGACTCTTACTAGCTTTGAATTGCAAGATTTTTAATTTTATTGTTTTTAATGAGAGGGTGTTAAGGATCATTCTTATATTTTATTGTTTTTTCCAAAGCAGACTACTATCCTCTCCATTTTTCCACTGTACTCCAGTGTAATTAGACCTTCCAGGTCATCAAGAGAAATCTTGTCTGTCCATAGGTACCTGTGAAGGAAATGATCCATGTCTTTAAGACTGTCCTTTTCTCTCCCTGCTTTTACTGCTGCTCACAGAATGTCTGAGATGCAATGAGAGCCAGGATAAGATCGATCTTATTAACAACAAGACAGGCAAACAGAATAGAAAAGCTTTCCAAAACCTTTTATTAGAGCTATGATATAGAGAATACAATGGGGAATCAACTCCAGCCCTTGTGGAATTGCATATATAAGCACTAAATAAAGTAGTGTCTGCCTAAGTTAAAAAA
>JANHGB010025257.1:32063-42202 GCA_026283785.1 Coracopsis vasa | reverse complement strand
TAGCCCTGTGGTATTGAACTGAGGAAAGCTTGACTCACCAGGGTGATCAAGATTGCAGCCTTGTGCCTTAAGCTGTTGGTGCAGTGCGCTTCAGTTCTGTTGCATAAAAAATGTTGGAATCAGTGTTGTTAATGTTTTCATAGCTGTGGGAAGTACTGATTTTGTTTTGACAAGCTTCTAGGAAGCTGAACAGCTCTATTGCTATTGAGCTAAAAATGGAATACTCCACCTCTAATGCGTTCTTTTGCGTAGGGCATTTCTTAGATGCCTTCAGTTGGTGTAAAGATCCTAAAATAGAATGTATTTTTTGATTTCTTGATAAGCCAATACATAGAGACACAGTTCATGGCTAAAATAATTTATGATTCAATTTTAATAATTTCAAAACTTACCCTAGCCTAGCATTAAGGAGTATGTATATAAATGTGGCATGATCAGACAAGTGTTTGGAGATGATGCTTATCATAACTAGCTGAAATACAAGTGACTGTGAGGATAGTTGAGCTCTCCACTTTTGCTGAAGCAGTTAGGAAAAATGTTTTTGGAACAAGATGTCATCAGTGATTTGGTGTTCTGTTGCTGCTGCACTTTATTAGAACAGTGGGAAGAGGGGGGGTGTTCTTTACTGTTTTACGATAGTGTTCAAGTGTTTAGTGTTCAAGGCCAGGCTGGATGGGGCTCTGAACAACCTGGTCTAGTGGAAGGTGTCCCTCCCCATGGAACTAAATGAGCTTTTTAAAGGTCCCTTCCAACCCAAACCATTCTGTGACTATAATAGCAAATAGCTCAGCTTTGCAAGAGAATCTTTTCTAGTCCTGTATGTAGTGAGGTTTTACTACTACTGTGTAGAGTGCTAAACGTAATTTCTCAAATCCCTCTGATGTGAGCTGGACAATCTGTAAGATCATCTTGTTCAGAAGTAGATGTGTCCCCTTCCACCTCTTCTCCAGGTCTTACCAGCAAAAATGTCAATTTATCTTGCTTATACAAGCATTTTATAAAGACATCTGAAGAGAGTATTCAAAAGCGAAAGCATGAGGTGCCTCTTTTGTATAAGCAAATGAGAAAAATTGTGCTATATGTATCTTGGGAATATCTTGCAAATATATTGGAAGAAAGCAGGATCTTGAAAGCCATTAGAAGGAAGACTCAAGAATGATTTGTTTAGGGTTTTAATCAACAGAACTTTTCTGCTCAGGGATCAGTTATTGTTATGTGTATCGTACCTTTAAAGACTTTAACGTGTTTGTCTAGAGTAGCCTTTCAGATTTTTAAGGAGCGTGCAGGAAACGGCAGGTTTTAAATAGAATGTCAAGTTTTGTAACAGAAACTGAAGGGTATATGTGCCTCTACTTGTTACTGAACTTAGGCAAATAAAGTAATTCTTAAAAATGATATAGTCTGAATATAATTTTTCAATAAAGCTAAATCAATAAATATTTGAGCTTACTGTTACTGGATAATGTAGAGTACATTTCCTTTTTTGATTTGTAAAAGGCCACTGTAAGACTGATGTAAAAATAAGTTTAGTCTGTTCCATCTTCAATCTATGTCTAGAACAAATACTGAACTTGATTTCTAACTTTCTCTCCAGAATGGGGGCTTGCTGGTAGATGTGAATGTTTCTGAGCATTCTACTCTCATAAGCTTCTCAGATTACCATGAGGGAGCTGCTCCAGCTCTTATTGTTAACCATACTTCATGGGACTCTCTCAGATACAAACAGAGGTATGTGAAAGAAACAGTTCACCTTTGGTTGTTTAACCAGGGGCATCCTTTGTGAAGAAAGTAGTTCTCTACCATTATGGTACCTTGAAAAATAGAAAAAGCCCTTTTCTTGATTGTATTATTTTAGAGAATAATTTTGTCTACTTTTAAGAGGTCTCATAGTTTTGCAGAGAATAAAGGGGGAGTAGAGATTGTAGTTCACTTGCTTGGAGTAGATACTCTCGGCTGTTCATGCGTCACCCCAGAAGGCTGGAGGGGTAGAGTGCTGTGATCTCCTTGCACCACTGCAGTCAGTGATCTTAACCAGGGAATGCTGTCATTTTACTCCTTTTCTTTGAACTTGCAGTGGATTACAAGAGGAAATGGAGTTGAAACCAAAGCAAGTATGCCTGTTTGCATGGACAGATCCGACTAAAACAAGAAAACTGATTTGGGGTTACTCTCAAAATTTTGGTGAACATGACCTGCTTAAGGTAAATTTCAGAAGGGGAGAAGTAAATGCTGAACCAATCTAGGACTATAACAAGGTTAAAATTACCTGGGAGAAAGCTTCTTGAGTAACTTTGCATCTCTCGTGTCTTGTGAGAGACTTCTGAGCCTGTTCTCAAGTAGCAAGATTTTAGATGTTTAGATTGAGGTAATTGGAGGATTGGACACAAACTGCAACCTGCATTTTCTCCATGGTTTTCTTGTTTATGAAAGAAGAAGAATAAAGTACATGAGCTGTGGACCTATCTAAGTAGTGAAGAGGATGAGTAATTCACCAGTTGCCTAGCAGTGCTACATTTGGCTAAAGAATTTCCTTGAAGATGGAGAAAACCGCTGACTGTTTGTGACTCTCTGTTCTTAGGGGAATGCTTGCATGGAGTTACTCAATAAGAGTTATTTTGGTGTTTCTAACTTGTGCAATATTAAAATAGAAAAATGAATGAAGTGGGGGTAAAATAGCAGTGATCTAGATAGAAAATGAGTGGGGGAAAGAGGGAAACTATAGCTAGAACCAGAAGTAAATCTAGGGTAAGACTGGGCACAAGTATTTGATTAAAGAATGGAGAAGCAAGTATTGATGGAGAAAGATATTTTTCTTTTTCTCATTTAACTGGCCAGTAGGCTTAAATAAAGTCCTGTGTGTCTGCCTCTAAATAGCTGCTCTCTGGCACCTTTTACCAAACTCTGAATTCAGAGGTGGCTTGCTTTTTCTGTTGACTAGGCACGGAGTTAAGAAGACTGAGAGTATTGGTAGTTGAAAGTAGGGGCAGGGAAGCAAGTTTGTATTTTAGTTATACTGGGAATGGATTTGATTTCTCACAGCTGAACTCGCTGCAGTTCAAAACTTCATGGATTTACTCCTGTGATATACTTTATATATATACATACTTCTTTTTTTCTCCCTCCCAATACAGGATGAATGTGGCCAATTCCCTTACAATGCAAATACTCAAATACACTGGGTGTCCTTCCTGGATGGACGCCAACGAGTGCTACTTTTCACAGATGATGTTGCATTAGTTTCTAAAGCACGACAAGCAGAGGAGCTGGAGCAACCTGATCAAGAAATAAACTTGTCAATCCATAGTCTTGGACTTTCTCTTGTTAACAATGAAAATAAAAAAGAAATCTCCTATATAGGAATTACTAGGTACTGCATGTTGAGGCGTAACTGTTCCTTTGAATAATCAAAATTTGACAGCATATTGTAACGTTAGCAGTACAGTTGAGTTGAAAGCGGTATCTTTCAAATGAAATTAATATAAATGAATCCTTTTAAAGTAAAATAAAATTCTGCCTTTATTCCTGTTGTGCAATTTGAATATACAGGATTTAACTGACTTCTTTCTTAGATTCTATTAAAAAACCAGTAAACAATAGTTTTGCATAGGAAGGATTTCACTGCTTTTAAACTATTAACCTTATTATTTGTCTTGCAGTTCTGGTGTTGTTTGGGAACAGAAACAGAAGCAAAAGTGGAAACCATTTAATCAAAAGCAAATAAATCTGTTGGAACAAGCCTATCAGAAGTATCTTTGTCAGACTGCTTCCCAAGCTCCAGGTTGGCATAAAATAGACAGCAATGTTGAGGTATGTTCTGAGGTTTCAGATTTAGAATGATTGCAGAACATGTGTAACTGTTAAAACAGACTTCTGTGCTGCTAAGTAAGGATAGATGCTGCTTTAACAGAAACATTAAAAAGAGCAAGCTCTTTTTTGGAATAGTTTCACATTGTACACAGGAGAATATTTTTGTATGGAGATAATGCAGAGGCAGTATTGAGGTGTTTTGGAGACTTGTATTATGAAGAAAGAATCTCAAAGAATTTTGCTTTTGTGTGGTAGAAAAGATTGCTTGGTGTGTGCATGTTAGTAATGAACCTATGTTCTCAGTGATGTAACTTCGATTCTTTGCAGAATCTTGGATTTCCTTCTTAGTAAGCTGCAGTTCCCATGACTTGGTATGATAAAGGGGCCTATAGTGCTCAAAGACTCTGGAAATTAATTCACTTAGCTGAGATTTTTCAGATATTAATTATACATGCCTGTATTCCATGCATAAATGTAACACAGTCAAGTGGCTAAGTAAAATACAGGCATTTCACAGTACCGCAATCAGCCTTGTTTTCAACATCATCCTTTCATTTGAAAAACATGGGTGCCCCCAGTTATATGAATACTGAAGTTTGTACATTGCAGTAGTGCATTTGAACTATGTTGTATCAAAATTTTGTATATATAAGTCATTACATTTGACTCAGAATAAATGAGAGGTTTTCCCTTTTGCTTCTCATAACTTAAATGTTTCAGGATCAGGGTAAAAGCATCAGTTGGGAAAGTACTCAGGTGCATGTAAATATCTAATTATTATGCCAGTGTAATATGTAACTCATGAAAAAACAGGTGCTAAGATGACACAGAGGTTCCTGCTTAGGGCACGTAAAGTTGCAGTGTAATGTGCTTATTAGAGTAACTTGTAGTTTTGTTCCTTTCCATGAAGATAATTGGATTGAGTAATTCAGTAGCTGTGTGATCATGAAATAAGGAAAACCACAGGTTTTGTTTGCTAGTCTGCGCACTAGTAACATAACATTTTATTTTTTCTTTTATTAAGCTGTGTTAGCTCTGCCTTCTTATATTTTAGGTGAATTTTAGCAAGGTTCCAATGGAAATGCGTCTCCCAGTCAGATGCATCATCCGACGCAACTTCTTGCCAGGAATTAAGGTTGAATTCAAGCAGTCACCTCACCAAAGAAGCTTACGAGCGCAATTGTATTGGCTGCAGGTATCATCTTCCATCATGTTCTCTAAACTAAACAGACATTTGAAGGCTTTTGATTTCTATGAAGAAGTCTCTCTAAATTGTACATATGTGGTGCTCTGCTCACTGCATCAGAGTAGCAGAAGAGCTAGAAATTTATGAAGTACTGAAGAACTGCCACCCCAGGATTTTGTGAGTAGTGTGGGAATAAGAAATACACAAAACTGGGTAAATATGAAGCAGGGTGCTATGATGAAAGTTTATTTCAAAAGAGAGTGTTTTGGTGTTTTAAACCAAACAAAAAGCTCAATCTTGTACATAGTTGTGTACCATTATTCTAGAGAGTGTATCTAGAGGTTCAGAGAAAAAAAAGCACTACCTGTCTGATGGAAAATAGAGATGTAAATACTCAAAAATAGCATGTAATAATATATCTGCATGTAGTATTACCAGTGACTCAATGTGCAACACTTGCAGTGATTAGCATGCTCCAGTCAGTACTAATGGTGTTGCTAAATTAACCAGTAAAGTGCTTGAGGAGGTACTAGTGAGAAGTTTTTGGTACCAGAAGAAAATGATGGTTAGAAATCATCATCATTCTCATTGTCAGCTCCATTTGCTGCACTTCAGAGTCTCCTAAGGGAGGGCAGTCATTGAGCTTTTTCCTGATTCGCTGATGGGGAAGAGCTTCCTCTTTCCTTCTATCTTTTGCACTTTAATTTTTGCCTTAAGGTAATTTTCACTCTTCTAGTCAATGTATGCCATCAGCTGCAGACCCTCTAAATGAATCTTTGTGAGTGTGAACATGTGAAAGCGTCCCTTGTGCAACGCTTTGAACTATCTGACCTTTTATAACTGCATAGGTAACATTCCAAAATAATGAGAGTAGTCCTCTTCCTCGTGTTTCTCTCCCACTAAATAAGAACGAGGTGGCTCTTGAATACAATCTATATAGCCTCAAGCCTTCTAAGATGGTCATGGTCTTTGATTAGGGTGTCATTAAAATATTACTGGAATTATGTAACAATTTTTCAGGTTGATAACCAATTACCAGGATCGATGTTTCCTGTTGTATTTCATCCTGTAGCCCCTCCCAAGTCGATTGCTTTGGATTCAGGTAAGAGAAACCTTTTAGTAATATTAGATTTGTTCAGCCCTGAAAGTAGTAACTTGGCAATTTATTTTTTACATATACTTAGATTGTTTTTTTTCTCTTTAGAACCAAAACCCTTCATTGACATCAGTGTCATCACTAGATTCAACGAATACAGCAAAGTACTGCAATTCAAGTGAGTTGAACAGTGTGTTGTAGTACAGTTTGAGAGACAATGCATTTTTGAAGTGAACCTTGTTTTAAAGTTCACATTCTCATATCCAAACAATTCTTGTCTCTGGATTGAATTTTTAAACATCTTCGGTGAATAAAAACATCATTCTAAAAGAAACTTGCTTGTTGAAAGTCAGGACTGACCACATGAAGGGAGCTGTTATGCAAATTACCGAGTAATCAGGGCGATTTCCCTCTTGTGCTACAAGATGCGTGTCTGCCTGTTTGCCATACCGTGCTGGGTTTATTGGGTGCTCTAACAACAAACAGCACATACAGTCTCTATTGAAGACCATTGCATTAGTACAGTGTGTTCTATTGTGAAATATATGTTCTTTAGTTAATATAGTTGCGTCTTGAGTTTTTGTACCAAAAATGAATTAAAAACGTTACGCTGATTATTTCTACTGCAAGTATCTATATCCAACTCTTATGGATAGGAGGTTTGAGGATGGTGAATTTTAATAAAAGAAATAGTCTATAATACGATTTTTGGAGAGAGGCAGTTGGATAGGAAGTAATATGCTGTTTAGGTAATATTATTCATGGAGCATATGAAATCATAATGTATGAACATAAATATATGGTGATGGTTAGTATTTTTAAGATAATTTTGATAGTGTTAGGGTATGAATAATCTACAGTAATATATAGCTTTGTGAGGCTGGTAAGCCCTTCTAACTGTAAATAGTTGATGTTGTAGATTGTATGTCTTAATATGCAACACTGCATAACAAAACTTGAGTTACGTAGGGTAAACGTGATATTTAAGTTAAGCTTCTATGATTATATACTGTTTTGTGTTTCCCATTTTAGGTACTTCATGGTTCTCATCCAGGAAATGGCACTGAAAATTGATCAAGGATTTTTAGGGGCACTTAGTGAATTTTTCACTCCATCTACAGACCCAGAAGCTGAAAGACAAAGGGTAACGTATGAGAGAAACTGATTCTTGCAGAACAGGGCCTTTATAATAACAGTGTTATAATTTTCTGGAAATTCGGTTTAAATGAATGAATGTTGCATTTGACAACAGGGACTAAAGGACAGGGTGAGGTAATTGTCAGTGGAGCTTTGGTTATTTCTGTTAGAAAATAATAGAACATGGCTGCAAACATTGCCAAGTGGCAAGTTTGAGTAACTGTTCTTGGATATGGGTAACTGTTTTCTGGGTTTTTTATGTTTCGTTGATTGACACAGTTGTTTCAGCTGTGGCTACAACGTGTTACAGGTGACATGAAATAACCTTAGGGTTTATAGAATGTATTTCTGAATGTCAGTCTACAGTGCCTTTTGTCTTGAGAGAGCAGAAGGAACAGATTTTCACGACTCTAAATTAGTTCTTATATAGGTGAATAGTGTTCAGAAAGATCACATTTGTTTCTAGTGTGTGTAGGAGAGTCATTCATACAAGCTTCTTTTTATTTGAAGTTATATCTTTGGATGTACAGTATAAAAATTCCAATTTTGTAAGGAAATACAAAAATGCAAAGAACCTCAGGAAGTGAGTTATTTTATGAATATTTCTAAATTAATTTAGAAGAGAGACCTGGCGTGATTGGGCAATTTAAGGGAATATCAAGTCATAAAGCATAAAATGGAAAGTCATACAAAATTGTTGCGTGTGGTTTCTGTGGGGCTTTGTTTTGTGGGGTCGTTGGTTGGTTTGTTTTACTCCTGGATTAAAGAAATGTATTAGTACAGTTATAATCAAGTATACAGAAGTAATCAGTCTATTTCCAGGTTTGGAGATGTTGGCTATTAAACTAGTTAGGTAACTTTGTCATTACATTTGACTATGATTATTATTTCTGCTGTTTACTTATATTTGTTTATTTTATATAAGTTTACATAGAATTGTATTACTTATATTACATATATTTTGATGAGATAAACTTCTGTCTTTTCTTCTTTTTTTAATAAAAGTCTAAATTAATTCAGCAAGATGTGGATGCTCTTAACACTGAACTAATGGAGTCTTCCCTGACAGACCTGTCAATGCTCAGCTTCTTTGAGCATTTCCACATTTCTCCAGTTAAGGTACGTAATAAAGGTACTTTTGATTAATAAAATACTTTATAACAGTGATCTCTCAATTTCTTAAATACATCCTCAGATCAATCTTTGGATAATTGAGGTCTTCATGCTGGCTACGTTTACTTTCTCTTGAACTTAATACTTTGCTGGAAAACTTTTAGTTGCCCATGCATGCCACTGCACCCTTAACCACCACTAAGTGGGAAGAGTCAGTGGGTATAATAATGAGGAAAGCTAGATAAAATGCTGACCTGAAGGTGATATGTGATAAATTGTAATAAAATACACTTTCCTGGGCTTGTCTTCATGTCTCTCTTGAACCAGTTAGATTTTTCAGAGCAAGAAAGGTCGATCATCAATAGCTATTCATTGTTCTGCTCCCCTATCAGCTTGAATAAGAATATGAAGGAAAAAAAATCACTTTTCTTTTCATTGAAGATATACAAGACAGACATAGACCCCAATACAGACGATGAAATTCCAGCAGTTTTTTCAACTTTTTCATTATTTCAATTGATATCTGTTAGGATACCCTTAGATTTCCCTATTATTGCTTTTTTTCCTATAGGATTGTGCTTACAAACTTAGGAATGTGAAAGCAGGGAAAACACTAGAGGAACAAGGCACTATTGTGATATTTTAATATTATCTCTAGCTAGTCTGGTTGAAGCTGTTGAAGAAATGGTTATAATTATAAGTCTCTCTTGTATCTTTATGTGAAATGTCTAGATGTACTTACTGTCTGTTAAGTACAGGAAGGGGCTTGGGCTTCTTTTTCTCCTGTTTTTTTCACTTTACTTCAGTGACTCATCTTAATATTTTAAATCACTGGATAATGCCCTCTCCGCCCCTAAGAAAAGTGAGTGTCTTACCCACACTAAGCAATCTCATTTTGCAGTGTTAAAGTTCAGGTATTTCCCCAAAAGCATGACTATTTGCAAAAATACACACAAGCTAGTTAAATAAATCAGAACTCGAAATTTAACTTGTATTGGCAATTAGGCTCCACCTATTTAACATGTCATTTCTCTCAGTGTTTACACAAAGGTTACAGATGCAAACATGAGAAAAGCTAGGGCAATCTGACACTTCTCTATGGCAATAGTAATAAGTACATATGTTATGGAAGTTATACCACTGTCAGTTCAAACATGTTCGTTGAAACTGTACGTTTCCTCAGAGCAAGTAAAACCACCTTATCACTGTTTTCCCACTGCGTATGCACCAGACAGCCTGTCTGCCATGTATCTTTTTGTCTTCACTTGTCTTGGTTTACTAATTCTGTCATGACAGCTGCATTTGAGTCTCTCTCTGGCTTCTGGTGGAGAAGATTCAGATAAAGGGGAAGAGATGATAGCCATCCATTCTCTGAATTTGCTGTTGAAAAGTATTGGAGCTACTCTAACAGATGTGGATGATCTTATTTTCAAGTAAGCTAATGAAGTTTGTTTGGTTTTAAAAAAGCTACTGTACATTTAGTAAGTGGGTCAATGCTCAACTGACTATTATAAATGTACACAGCCATTGAGAAAAGGGAGGAGTGGAGGGAAGGTAGGGCTTGGTCTCATTTTTAAGAGAATAGGGCTTCAGGATTATCTGAAGGAAAAGAGAACTATTTAGAAGGAGGAAGGGTATCTATAACTAACATGTGGTTACTTGTCTTTCAGACTTGCTTTCTTTGAAATTAAATATCAGTTCTACAAGAGAGACCAGTTGATGAAGAGAGTTGTTAGACATTACAGTGAACAAGTAAGCTTATTTTATCAAGCCTTTGTGTAAAATTTTAGGTGTCTTACA
>JANHGB010025257.1:0-28036 GCA_026283785.1 Coracopsis vasa | reverse complement strand
CCACAGTAATGGTGTTTGCCCCGATGAGGAGAGGACTGGTAGCAGAAGAGGACAAGCAGCAGCTTTTTGACCTGGCTTCTTTTTTTGTAGGAGCAGATGTTGTTTCCCATACAAACAGTTCTAGTGCAGCCTGGAGCAGTAATGGTTTTATTCCATGTTTTATGTTTTTAAAACTATTTATGTTCCCCTTTTTTTTTTTTTTTAAGGAGCAAAGAAAGAAGGTGCAGCTGGATTCTTCAAAGGCATTGGAAAGGGGCTTGTAGGGGTGGTAGCCCGCCCAACAGGAGGCATTGTAGATATGGCAAGCAGTACCTTCCAGGGAATTCAAAGGTAAACTGTCAGGAAGAACTTCTGAACTACTTAATCTCCATATACTGGGTACCAGGTGGTAAAGTGGTCCAGTAGTAACACACAACTGTTTGTAGTAAGTACAATATGCACTAGGATAGATGGGGTTGAGAGATGTGAAGTAGCCTCTAATGAATGTATTTTATGATGATCTGGAAATTGCTGCTTCAAAATACATCTTGCAGTGTTGGAGTGCAGGTACTCAATAACTACTCAATTTTCTCTTGTCATTCCTTCTCCTGATCAGAAAGTAACTAAAAGATCTTATGTCACCTTTACTTTTGAGGTTAGGTTTGTGTAGTGCTGAATGCAGATAGCTAGAGGGCACTTACACTTGCTCCAACAACTTCAACCAATGCAATTGTTTGCCAGTTTGAAATTTGGTTAGCAGTGTGCATCATGAGCTTCTTGTGTTTTAAAGGGAAGTTAAACATGTGTTAATAAACATGAGAACCCTTAGTAAATTATCCATGGTTGGGAGTAAACTTCTACAAATTACTCTGTAGTTGTCTGGTTGACCAATGTTACTTTGGATTTATTAGTAGCTGTGTGTTTTTACTATCTACACCTGTAGAGTACCTAGGAAGTGCAAGAGGGTTATGTGGCAAGTGAAAGGGGGACTTTTTAAAGATGTATTGTTGAAACTCAAAATTATTGTTCATGACAGGGTGGCAGAATCAACTGAAGAAGTATCCAATCTCCGTCCTCCACGTTTCATTCATGAAGATGGCATCATCCGACCATACGATAGGGTGGAAGCTGAGGGCTATGATTTATTTGAGGTATGACTTGCATTGTAAATACAGTTAAAATTTTCTAACCAAAGGGTTCCATAAGGATTATGTTACAAAAAAATAAAGCTGCCAGGAACCTGTGGCAGTCATTACCTGTAGTGAAAATTTGCCACTACAACAAAACTACAGTTTTGCTGTTAAATGATCTTCTGCCCATTATGTTCTGTAATAGCATATCTCATTCTCTGGAAGGAGGTAGTACTATTAAGAAGTACTAAGGTTATGATTTGGGTATGTGGCAACAAAACCACTTTGGTACTCAGTTCTGATGTTTTGCTTTATAACAAATCTGAGGTTGGTTTATAAACTAAACAACTTTTAAATGAGACATAAAGAGCTTAAATACAACTACTGAAATTTGGTTTGGTTATTTTTGGTTTTGGCTTTTGGTTGGTTTTTTTGGTGGTATCAGCAGTTGAAAAAAACTACATGAATTCTCAAAATACCACCTTTTGTGTTGCCTCATGTTTTTCTTAATAGCAACATGTCATAGCTGCATGCATTGTGTGGATGTTGCACTTGCTTTTACATCTGGATCTGGCTACCATATAGAGGAAGAATAATAGTTCTTTCCAAGTCTTAATGGTAATCCACTTAATTTATATTTCAGCTATCATGTTCTCAAAACTTATCTTAAAATGCTTGTTTTGTTGCTAAAAAGTGAAAGAATTGTCTACATCAACAATTTAAGACCAAAATGTGCATATTTGCTACTTCTTTCTAGATGTTCTTTTAATCCTTGTTTCCTCTTCTGTTTCTAATGTTACTCTTCTTTCTCTTTCTCTCCTGGCATACGCAGCAAGAACTGGAATAATGGAGTAAACTTTTTCCATATTTCTTCTTTATTTCTGTCACGGTCTTTTCTCTGCCTTAAATATTTAGATGAAGGGCATGATTGCATTTAACATGTCCTCGCTGCTTCATTCCTATCTTTACTGTGTAGCAGTTGAATAAAACAGAGTTTCATGTTCTCCAGCCTGAGAAAAACAAATAAACTTTGAACTAACTATCTTCAGTTAAGACTAGATATTTGTTTTTCTAAGGACTCTTAGCTCCTTATGAATGGCAGCAGCAAAAGGCACTTGGGCAAAAAAACAAACCATGGTAGGGTAGATGCTGTTCATTCATTTATTAGGGCTCTCCTAGAGCTAGGGCTGTGGATGAAGGGAGAAAGCAACATTTTGATACTTGGGTAAAACTTCAAATAGTGATATTGAATGTCATTATCTTTTGTGAAAATGCATATAATTTCATGATACAGAAATACTGTTTCCATCTATATGTTAAGAAAACTTGGATTTGTATTTTCTGTCATATGCCATAGGCCTGCCATTTATACATATGATGATCCACTATCACTTTAAAACTTCAAGCTACTATTACTACTTTGTTGTGAAATTTTGTCAATTAAAAGATGCAGCCAGCTCAGCTGACTCTGGTTTCATTCAGAGAGTCTTCTGAGGCTTTCTTGTTCAACATACTGAAATGTAAATTTTCAGCTGTTAACATGAATTTACATATATATATAACAGATATATAAATATCTATTTCTAAATTAAGTGCTGACATAAATATGATTTCTAATACCTCATCTTATAAATTAACAAGCTGTTCTCAGCAAATTGGTTGCCTGTGATACATGAAAAAGTAGTTGAGCAGAGACATCTCTCTGCTAATGCCTAATGTGAATACTCAGCTTATTTAATTTAAAATTGTTTAAGAAAATAAATCATTTAGTGAATTTTTATTTCAGTTGACTAGATGAAATGAAGTCATTGTGACCTACTGAGCTGACCAAAGTTCTTCATGTAATGAGATACTTTTATTCTTTGCACTATATTTTTTGCATCTGTCAAAAAAGGAACAGTTATCACAAGTAACACTGAGAAATAGATATTGTGCCATTCCTGCATGTTTAATACTTGTATTTTTCTTAGATCTGAATGGTGTAGATTGGAATAGTATACTAACCAAGAATGAATCCTCTTTATATTTCACTACATACAGTTTCTTCTTTTCTAAAGTCAGTTAATTGAATATAGGTTTGTTTGGGGTTTTTTTAAACCAACTAATTTTGATTATTATGCTAGAGGTTAGTGTTGGGAAGGTTTTGTTTTCTGGAGTAAATTACAAGCCAGAGAAAGACAGCGTCTTTACAGGAAATAGGATATTTAACAAGGAAGACAAGTCAGAATTCAGTTTTATATATATTTACAAATTCATTCTCAAATAACTCAACTTACAGGTACTAGTGATGTTGATTTTTTGGATCCAGTTTTGACCCAGTGTTAGGAGTAGCTTAACCAGAATCCCCACCATCTCATCTCTTTCTTAACCAACTTTAATGCACATGTCCCTTTAAAATATATGCTTACAAGGGTGAAAACCTGTAAGGTTTCCTTAAGGAATGGATGGCTCAATACTGTCAGGTGGTTGAACAAAAAAAAGTTTCACTTAAATACTCACTTGTATATGCAGTACAGACATTGGTAGACATTGCAGCTCATCTTAGGAGGAGCATATGCACAGATTTTCAAAAGCAAGTTGCTTCTTTCCACTCAGAAGGTGTTTTGTGAGCAGGATGAGGACAGTAGCCAGATGGAGTAGGTCAGTGCACTTGTGTAAGCTTGTTTATGCAGCGCATTTTCCCAGAAGTGCTGGATCTTATATATAGGGGCTTATACATAGGGGTCTGTTCAGTCAATTCAACATCTGGAAAGTCAGGTCTTTCAGGCCCTGTCTCTAGCTCATGCAGTGAGGCTTTGTAGTACAGAATGTATTTTGTGATACATAAATGCACAGTATGTATAGCTGGAGAAATAAAGAACATACAGGGCACCTTGAGGAGAACAGTTTTGCAGGGAGTAAGTTCTCATGAGTCTTAATCTTTGTATGAGGAATGTTTGATGAGAATTGCTAGAACTGTAATGAATGCCTTTGGCTTTGTTAGTCTTTGCCTTTTAATACGCAGGTATTGATGCCTGCTCTGGTGAGGAGACTGTCTTCTAAGCCCAGCACTTAGAGTCTGACATGATGCAGTTCATACATTATTCAATGTCTATGGCATTGCTTTGCTTCATTTCCCAGTTAAAGCATGGAGCTTTATAAAGAATGCAGAACACTTCATGAATAATTGAGACCTGGTGGTGAGACAGTGTGATGTGGCAGAAGAGAATACTGTGCTAGAAACTGCAGATTCTGTTTCTGGTTGAGTAGCTTTCTTCTGTGTAAATTAGCACTGGTTCTTTCACTTCCACGTAAAATAAGAGTGAGTTGAACTTCTCTCAAGTGCTCTAGTATTCACATAAAAATAAAAGCTTTTGATAAAGATGCTTGAATTTTAAGAGTGTGAAGATCATGGAGTTATTTGCATCAAGAGCAATCCCCTTTTTACATAGTGTTATTGTGCTGATGTCTGTGAGGTGTATTGAGAATAGTGCTGAGCAATATTGCATCTCTAAGGCACAGAGCTCTGTGGGAACTCTTACTCCAGCAACATATTGCATGTAAAGTCTAAAAATATGATCAGGATTGTTACTGAGTTATGAGAAACAGGCTTTCTAACCAAGCTTTCAGTTGAAATAGAGGATCATGCTTATGAATAAATCTGTTTTAATATGAGGCGCATCTCGTTACTGCATAGCCAACAAAAGGATTCACAACATGGATTGCAGGCTTTGAATTCCAGTCTTACATGTTGGTGGGTTTTGTATTTCTTTAATTTGTACTTGATTTTAAGACAGCTAATGTTCAGGTATAAAGCATGAGTTCATACTTTGATTTTATTCACATGCTGCCATCTTTCTTCTGATGTTTAGAAGAGAATTTAAGATAAGCAGTCTTTCTGGTGTTTGGGGTTTTTTCCCTTTCACGTACATTTAACAGTTTCAGGAATTTTTAAGATGGTCAAAGTGATATTTTTTTATAGAAGATGTGGATCCTCTATTTTTGGTTGCTGTAAAATGCTGAATTAAAATGTTTTTCAATCACTGCATCACTAGGGAACAAACCCAGGAAAACACTATGCTGTTGATTAAAACTCGTGAATATGAATCCACTTTTGAGCTTAAAGAATTTTTGGGGTTGATTGCAATGTATGGTGATGCTTTGAGACAGTTGTTGAACTTTTAAACATATGAAAATAAAATGCAAACATAAATAGGTGTTGGAGCCTTTTTTAATTCTGTTGTAAGCTGAGTTGGTAAAAGATCTCATAATTTTGGTTACTTAAACTGTGTACAGTTCTTGCACTCTATATGATAGGTTGATCATAGATAAATGTGGAGTCAAGTTGTGCTTCTGTTTTCATCTTGCCAGTTTTATCGATCTAGGTCTGAAATACAGAAGGAAATGCATCTTTACAAGGAATAACTAAAAAGATACTGCATTTTCAGCCCTTCCTCCTCAAGTGGTTCTCACTCATTTATCAGAAACAACTTGAGAAATTTATTGGTAGGTGGTAGAGTATATGTTTGAGATGCATGGACCATAGATTAAAGTTCAGCATCTCAGTTGATTGCTCTGTGATGAAAGTTGAAAGCTCTATTTTGACGATAGATGGTAAGTTTTATTTTGCTCATGATGCTCAAAGAATGTAACTAGATTAGTGACACTGACTCGGCTTTTGTGACTACTGTGCTGGAGCCCTGTGTTTGTTCAACACTCCTTGAGCATATGTGGAATCCAGATGCTTTCACTGGCTAGATGGGGCAAAGTCCTGGGTGTGCACATCTCCATTCCAGCACTCTATATTCATAGTTTGTCGCTTGAGTTGTCATTGTCTAACAGAAACGTGCTGAGTAATTTGATTTATACTTTCATATGCCTTCTTATTTTGGATGTTGAATAGACTTGTCCATACAGTGCTTCAGAAGCCTGATCTGGAGGTAAATTGAGTACCGGTAACTTGATAGATTATTTCTAAGGATCTGGGTCATGTGCTGCCTCCTTTTAAAGGTGCTGTTGCAGGATTTTCACTCTTGAAGCAACTCTGCAGCATGGGGTGTAACAGAATGAACATTACTAAATAATTATTAGCACAGAAAGGAAAATAAAGCTGAAAAAAATGGTCTAATCCTGCAGTGTCAATGTTCCACCTTTTGAGTGGGACAGATCAGACCTTTCAGTGAGTCAGCTTCATGAGTGAGAACACTTTGAGAGACTGTATTCAAAGAACCAGTTCAATGAGGTAACATTTTAAAAAGGCTTTGGAATTGAAACTCCTGCTTTGAGTTTTCTTTTTACAGGCCAAAAATTAATTTCTATTTCTGTTTCAGAAATTGCACATCAGAAAGCTGGAAAAAGAGAGCTATCGATACCACTGTGCACTTCCAAGAGGCAGAAGAGCAAGCCTTATTGTTACCAATAGGTATTTAGTCTTGAAGGCTTTCTCTAAGTGCTTGTCTGCATTTCAGCTTGGGGATTAGACATCTGCTAGGTTTAAACCGATTGCTGTTCTCTGCATATTTACTTTCCTTATCCATTTTCTTCTTGCTTTTTTCTTTTTTAAAGTTTATTTTGTTTCCTGTATGGAAAATGCAATATGGTAATGTTGTCAATACCAGATAGTAATTCAGGAAGACAATTTACCCTGAGGTCAGTGACCCTGTATCATATCATGGATATCATTGTTTCTAACTTTTCACATTCGCTTGTAGGAAGTTTTTACAGTCAAACCAACATTTTTATAATGCATGTTTACAATCTTATTAATTAAAGGATATTGTAAATAGAGACTTAAGTTTTTGTACAGGTCTGAAAATTAATATTAATCTCATCAAAACTGCCACCTATTTTTGTCTTAGTGAGCAGGCTGCCATTGGAGCTTTGGAGTAACTGAAAGGCAGGGAGCTAGCAACTGTATGCAGCAGCAACTTCTGTCAGTCTAGTAGTAGTTGTGTCACTGTGGAGCTAGCATGTAGCTGTTTAACTGCTTTCATCTGGTAGAGGCTGACTTTGAGGTACTGGTTTAAATTAACTGATGAACATCTAGTATACAATTTTAGTAAAACGTTTGGATTTGGAGGACTGGGTGCCTTTTGATTAAGTTGCGTGCACATACTGTGAGATACCATAGATCATCTGTGAGTCTTAAGGACAAAGTTATTATCTCAGAACATATATTAAGGAAATACAGTTCTGCTGTGGCTGACTGGGTACTTTCAGTCCAGATAGAAAATACCTTCTCAAAGAAATTTCTTCATTTTGTTTTATTTTTTCTGGCAAAGTTCTAATCCCGGGGAGAAATTGAGTATTAACTGTTTTCTTCTGAACAGGAGACTGATACATGTAAAAGAAATGGAAATCTTAGGCCATTTAACAACAGAGTGGGATTACTTATTTGAAGACTTTACACGCTGTCCCTGTTACGAAGCAAATGTTTTAAAAATAACTGTTTTGGTAAGAAAAGCATGTAAACATTTTTAACGTAACATTATTTAGAGGTCTGTTGTGGATCCCCCAGGTGGGATGGGGAGGAGAATGGTAAGAATGTAAACCCCACATACTGCCATAAGAACAGTTTAATAAAAAAATTGAAATAAAGTGTGGTGATAATAGAATTAATACCAAGAATAGTACTGCTAATAATAGGGATCAACAATAAAAAGAGAAATTCAAATTCACAAAACACAGGTGATGCACAATACAGCTGCTCACCACCCACCAAATGATACCCAGCCCTGGGCAGTGATCGGTCCTTCCGGGTGACTCTCCCCAGTTTATATACTGGGCATGATGTGTTGTGGTATGGAATACCCCTTTGGCTAGTGTGGGTCAGGTGTCCTGTTTCTGCCCATTGCTACCTTCATGTGCCCCTCCTCACTGGCAGAGCATGAGAGACTGATAAGTCCTTGGTCAGGGTAAGTGCTGCTGAGGAACAGCTATAACATGGGTGCGTTATCAGAATTGTTCTCGGACTAAAGCCAAAACACAGCTCTGCACTAGCTGCTAGGAAGAATATTAACTCTATCCCAGCCAAAACTAGGACAAGGTCCAAACATGCTCTTAACTTATTTTATGGTTCTAACTGCTAACTATGGGACTACGAGACAGGATTTACTAAGTTTTCTTGAAAGTGTTTGTTGGGTTGGACAGAGGCCACATTGAAATGTAACCTGAAGTTGACATTCAAGCCATTTAAGTATCATATTCTGCATTCTTGTTTTGTGAGTCACTTGAAGTACATTTTTGTTCCCCTCTGCAACAGGATCAAAAGATGTTCCAGAGGAAGGACGGTACAGGTCAGGAATGTGTAAAGACAGTTCAGCTTCGGGATGAAACTACAGCAAGGGTATCTTTATTTTTTTATCTTCTTTCCTTTTGATATTGTTAACAGTTCTTGCAACTCAGCATGTGAAAGAGATGGTAACGTTCAGAGACCCGTTATAGAATAGGCTGCTCTGACTGAGGACCGTTCACCATGCTTTCATGTGGAAGAATGAGTTAACAAGGAAAATAATGAGATAAGATAGTTTAAAGCATTCCAGAGACTATATGCAATAATAATTTAAGGTTGAAATTGCAGTGTCTTAAGTTTTGTATATTAAAACTTGTTAAAGGAAAATAATTCAAATACCTGAAGTACTGACAGTATCACTGAAGCTTTTTCTGGGTTGAATATTATGCATGTGAATCAGAAGCTGTATATCTAACTTAAACTAGCCAGTGAGTATGTAGGTTTTAACGTTTGTTGAATTAACTTCTCTTCGTCATATCTCATGGAAGAAAACTGTGTGGTTTAATTTCCTTTCCGTCAATATGTTGCTTTACAGAGGATTTGTTGTGCCATTCAAGAAGCCCAGGCAACAAATAAGCAACAGAAGTTGGTGAAGCAGGCATCGTTGCGGTTGAAGAAACCACAAATGCTATCTTGCTAATGACAGGATTTGTCGGGTTTGACCTTTGGTATGCAATTTTATCCCTAAAGTTAATTAGAAGCAGCATGGAAACATAGTGCAGAAAGTAAAGATAGACTATTTGAGGTCTTCCTTTGAAGGTAATAGCCATAAACACTTTATTTTAAGAAGCTATGCCATTCTAAAACTATGGATTTCATGATCCTAAAATACACATTTAAATTTAAAAATCACACTCGGAATTTTCTTTTCTGCCTTTTTTCATGTCAGGCAATCTTGTAAACGGATTCTAAAATAAAGTGGTTATCTGATTTGCACTAAGTTTATGGTTTACAGAGAGGATGTAGTCATTGTGGTTCTAGTATTTTGCAAAATAGAATACTTAGGTTACTGATTGAAACGAATTAAAAACCCCTTTATTTTAGGCAGCTTTCTCTTAAAATTGAGACGCACATGTACATAATTTAGCTACTGTAATTTCTGTCCATTTACTATTGTAAAATATTGCACTAGAGCAACATAAGAATGAATATGTAGGAAAGAGTAGGCTTTTTGTTGTCAGGAAATGCTTGGAATTTGGAATGTTGTCACTTAGACTATAAATGCAAATCTGCACTTTAAAAATGGAAAATATTATTCACCTGCCACGTGCATCTGTATGGTTGTGGTTGTATCGCTGTAGCTTAAAGACTTCTCCAGGAGAAGCAGCACGCTGGTTTTAGACAGAATTGTGTATCAAAAGCTTAAATCAAAGGAATTAACTTTCCATATTTCAATGTATAGTTACTCCACTGGAAGAATGCCATCTCATTAAGCTCAAAGTCACTTCTGGTATAATACGCTTGCTGCAGTTTCTCTTCCTGAAGACTATTAGTATTCAGTTTAGCAAGATATTTAAGCACACTTAAAGGACGTGCCTAGTTCTTAATGATAGGAATAATGCCATGAACTTCACTGAGAAAAGTTCCATTCTTAGCAGTAGACACATGCATCAGTAACTGTCTGGCTCAAGGATTATATGAGCAAACACATTTGAGCTCAGTGATGAGTGAACTGAGAGCTCTTGCTGACAGACTATGGCTCTCGAGTAAGATATGAAGTGTCTTTAAAAATACTCATGAAAAACTTGCTCTTTCCAATTTTACTTGGAAAGAATGGTTTCTGTTCTGGGGTTTTGGGTTTTTTTACTTAATTTTGTCCTAGAGAAGAGCTATAGATACAAACTGAAAGACTGAAAGTGGCAATATTCTTGCATAGATCTATTCAGTAAGTGGAGCAATCGTGAGAACCAGGCCTTGATTTTGAAACTCTCTTTGTACTGAAGGGCTGGTGAATTCTATAAACGTAGCTTTAACCTGTACCTATGATCTTGTCAAAACTAGAAAGCTTAAGATGTTTCAAAGTAGGCTGCCAAACAGAGAATCTTCAGAGAGCATCTGCGATATGATTTTATTGCTGTTGTATGCAAATGGCTATTAATCGGGTTCACTGTGGTGGAACAAATGTGGTACAAGCTTTAACTCTGTGATATTACCTATTTTCTAGAAAGCTCTGCTCAAACATTAACTAAATTAGCTGTCTGGGATGTATGTATTTCAAGCCCATGTTTTTTTAAAACAGAAAATAAATTTTTATATGCAATTATTTGTGCTATGATTTTAATTGTTGTTGCTTCTAAAATACTTCACATGTTGTTGATTTGCCACGTGTCACTGGCACGGTGTGAAAAAAACTATTGGAGTATTGGAGTACTACAGAAGATCGTTTTTTCAGCTTGTTTTCTGGCATGTAAGGGATAGTTGTATGTGTCTTGCCTCTGAAGTCGTAGTTGAAATGAGATTTCGTGTTAGTTTACTCTCAGTGCATGTTTAGATAGTACTATGTGCCTATTTGGAGATGGAGAATTGGAGCTTAAAATAGTTTTAATGACATGCTTCTGGCTCCAGTCTTTTTCTTGATTCGGTTCTGTACTTCCTCGTTATTTATAAACTTCTGGCTTGAACTGTGAACAGTAGCTACTTTACTTTGATATGTGATTAGGTACAATGAAGTGGATTCCTATTTAAAATAGTCTGAAGAAGCAGTAGGATTCTATAGAACAATTTTGTGTTTGGAAATGCATGTCTTTGCAGTTTGGGTTGCTAGCTGAATTTGAACTCATAGATGGCGCTACGAATTCCAGCTGAGATAATGAACAACCTTCTTTACCACTTGGATCAAGCACTCAAGAGGATGCAAGAGAGATCGTTTGATAAGGAATTGCCATTCTTGCTTAAATGAAGATACATATTGAGACCAATAAGTTCCCACTGCTTGTCCTGTGCTTTCCTGAAGTGTTCCATTCCATTTTACCATGCGTCCTTCTGTCTTTGCTCTTGTCTTTCATCCAGGCTTTTTCATTGCTGTTTTCTTTCCAGCTGCCCATGCTGCTGGCTGTTCCTGGGCTTTGCTCTCTGATTTTGGCAACATTCTTTTTCTGTTCTCTTTCTGCTCTTTTCCTTAACCAGGTACATCTTCTTGAAGTGATCTGGCTGTTCAGGGACAAGGAGGGTGTCTTGTCTAGTCCCTAAGTATATATCCAGCATAAGAACAACTGCAGAATTAGATCTTGTTCAGATGATCTGTAGGAATGAGGTGCTGGGGTAGAGCGTGCTTTCAGATGACCTGTAGTAATGAATTTCAGCTGGGTGCTGCAATGTAAAGTGAAAGAGATTTTTTCAAGTTTGGGGCTTTTTTTGTGGTTTGGATTTGTTTTGGTTTTTATTTCTTTTTACTATCTGGCAATAAAGTCATTTCCTATACCTTTTATATTATATGTTTCAATGAAGCTCTAGGGTTTCAGTATTCATAATATTAATTCAGAGCACAAGTTGGCCAGACTGTTGAGATCTTCCTAGGCCTTTCCTTACAATGAGCTCCTGTAAGTTTTTGCTGTCTCAAAAGCCAAATTTTACTGAATCTAAGACACGGAATTCTTGTTAATTAGAACTTCAAGCACTTAGGTTGGGCCTGGGTCCTTGACTGGCTTCAGTTATGCCATTGCTTTCTGCCTCATTGTATGTTCCTCCAGCTTTTAAGAATCACTTTTTGTTTTCTTTTCCAAGGCCTGGATGGGTGTTTGGTCCTTGCAACTGTTTTCTCAGTCTCCTGGTTGAGCTGTGGCCTCTTTTCTGAAACCTTCTCAGCCCTTTTCCGTGCACTTCTTTGACAGCAAGTTCCTTGACGGTTGCTTGCTAGGTAGAGAACAGTGTGTCCTTCCTCGGTGTAGATCTTCCTCAACTTAGTAACCAGTTTAAAGGACAGTAGCAGAAAATGATGGTATAATGAAACTATTCAATGTAAAAACATTTTAATATGCTTTTGCTTATGTTTTCATAACCATATAGTGCTTAAAAAAGAAAAGTAGAAGAGAAAGACATGGACTAGATAATGGATATTATTTGTGGTTCTCAAAGGGCGGTGCTATTGATTGCACTTAACTGTGGACTTACTTTATGGAGTATCTTACTTGGGTATTTTTCATGGAATTTCTGTCCAGTCTGGAGACTGGTAAATCTTCACATGCTGAAATGTTATATTTTGAAAACACCATCAGCCTCTTTAATTTATTACATGAGATTGGTCCATTTTGCTGTTAACTCTTCAGAGGGACTTGTAGGATCTCTTTCAAGGGAATTTTATATTCACTTTTGCCTGTTACAGGGACCCTATATTCATTAAGGTTACTACTACCAGTCATTCTCTGCAGAATTACACTAAGACAACCACTTAAAACTATTGAAGTGGACTTTAAAAAGAAGCAAAATCAATCGTCAAAACAACTTGATGCCTTTCACCATCATGTTTAACTATTTTCTTAACACTTGCAGAATCTGGAAGAATGTTTGGTTTATTACCATAATAATGTTTTAGTAGCGAGAGATTAGTGTTGGAATTAATTGTGAAGTCGAAGGCTGGGTTGAATTAAGTAATAGAGCTTAACAATTAAGGTACCAATATTTTTATTTCATTGCAGTAAATATGCTTCTGTTGTAGTAGAGTAACATACTCATTACACTTGGTATATCCTAATCTTAGTCTTTGGTATTTATATAAGGGGATCTTGGGTCACTCAGAGTATTGAAAAATACATTGAAAATGATTTAATTTCAAATGTGAAAACTGACTTGTGAAACCTTTTGATACCAGCTAGCCTCTGTTTGACAAAATAATTCTTTCAACAGCTTATAAAATCACATTTAGTCAAGCCTGAGTGTGAAGACTTAATTTGGAATAGACATCAGTGGACTGAGCACTTCAGGAGAAATCTTAATATAAGAAACAAGTGGAGGGATTTGAGCATCAACAACTTCAGGTTCTACTGGAGAAATCAAAGCTTTAGTGTCTTCATTAAAATTTCCTGGACAAAGGTATGCTTTTGAGGGAGAGGGCAGATACCAGTTAAATGTGCAATGCCACAGAGCACATGAAGGGCAGATTGAAGGGGAAAAAAAGGTTATTAGACATCTAGCTGTAAAATAGAATTTGTTCCAAGCATATGAATATTGTTCAGTTTACTGATCCTGATGCGATTCCCTTCCTTGGATTATGGATCTCATTTGCATAATCACTGAATAACAGTGATGCAAATACACAGATCGTCAGACTTTAGTATTATTATCTCTGCTGTAATTTGCTCCTGGTTTGGAGTTTTCAAGGTGTTTATCAGCAACTAAGATGGTGTAGCTAAATCTAGTCACCTGACTTGTCTGAAGGAGAGAAGTTCAAGTATGAAAGGAGAAATAACTCTAGAAAGGAAAGAGTTGACCTATTAAAAGGGAAGGTACGAATTTAAAACTTGGTTGAGTTCATTGTATCTGTGCCTTTCCTACAGGTCACCAAGTAAACCTCTACTTTGAAGTTATTTTATATTTTTTAATTTATTTTAGAATGAGAATGTACATTGTCTCTCTTGAGCTAGTCTTCAGATTGCATTGGCACAGGGGGGTGAGGGAGGCAAGAGGAACCCCATAAGATTGGTATGGTGGGTTGGGAGTGAAGGCAAGTGGAAGCAGGATGGTGAGAAATCTGTAAAATGGCAAACTCTTTAGAGGTTAAAAATTGCTAAAAAGCTAATTTGATACATTGAAATCCTGCTACAAATTCCTTTTATGCCAGTAACTGGAAAAACACCTTTAGTTTTGAAGACAGACTGCGTCACGTGAAAACAATAAACTTGTCCAACACTAACAATTCTTTGTATTGCTGATATGACAATACCCAAATTCCAGTGTTCATCTTGTGTGCATGTCCACATTGTTTCCAGACTCTGCTGTTTTTCAAAGGTAAGCACAGCAAAGATGCATAATTCTCAAAAGTGCTTGTCCAAGATGAAAACTTGAAAAACAGGGAAGCTGCTTGTATGCTGTACAATGTAGTTACTTCTAGGGGTTTAAAACCTTTTCCCATCATATAAGACATAAATTCTCTCATAGATAGTCAAAGCTTTATAGGTAAATCACTGAGCTGTGCAGGTACTAGTCTCTGCTCTGATGAGTCTGGCCCTGAATCTGCCCTTGACTTAGTTGATGTATGAGGGCTGTATTGTGCTTCTAAAGCTTCCTCTTGTGTTTATTGTTGTCTTTGCCTCTGGCTGTATTTTCATTTCCCTGCTGGAAAGAAATTTGCCATTGACTTTTAAAGAGCTTGGACTAAGATGTTCTTAAGGAGTGTAAAAGGACTTCTGCAGCTGATCCCATAGGATTTTTGCAGATTAATTATCAGTAAAAGCAGCACAGAAGGTATCTCAAAGTCAGTAACTTATACTTAAATAATCCAGCATCATATCTCATCCTGGCTTCAAATGTATATAATCGAATAACAAGAGAAAATGGGAGTTTAGTGTAATGTCATTCTGACAAACATATTGGGGAGCAATTGTACAATTATTTTAAAATTAGAACAGTATCAGTAGTCTTGTCCCAGGGACAGTACTGGAGAAACTTTTCTTTTAAATGTAAACCCTGGTTAGCTAGCGCTTTTCTGCACACTGTTAAGACAATCTTCGCGCTTTAACAGAGTGCACTGGCCTTGAGCACTTGATTACTGATCTGGTAAGTATGAAAAGAGTGGACATCCTCCAGGTTTTTGTGGAATTTAAAAAATAAAATGGAGCTTAATACAGAAATTTGAGTTAATTGCAAAGATTTTTTTAAAGTTTGATTCCCTGTGGTATAGCAGAAATCTGTGTCTGAAATTTAATAGATGTATGAAGTTTAATAACTGTCTCTTAAGTTGCAAATGATGAGATGCTACTATAAATTGTTGTTCCAGTCGTTACCCACAAGGTGGGGGAATGAATCTTTGTATTTTACTGCTGTTGTCTTACAGCTTTACTGCACACCCTCGTCCTGCCTGGATACCATACTGTTAAAAACATCTAGTTCATGTGGTCAAGGCAGAGCATAGAGCTATAAATCAGAGCTGTCAGAAGGTTTACAAACTGTAGATCCAAGCCTGGAGTTTTAGAAGTGTTAAAAAAAATACTACAGTGATCATTCGCATGTTATTCCTTACTTGTACATAGCGTTCTAGGAATTGGTACAGATTTCCATGTGTGCAAATTTCTTTAGTAAAAGAAATAAGGGGTAAAAGCCTCTCTGTATGGTCTGTACTTAAGTGTTCATTCTGCTAATGCTACTGTTGAATTGCAGAATTGATCTGAAGCTGGCTGTGTAACAGACAGTGTCCTGTAAGGTACATCCCTTTTTTCTGCTCTGTATCTGGTCAATTCAGAGAGATGTAAGGCCAGCAGTACCAACTGCCTTAACTTTGAGATCAAAGAAACAATGGACAGGTGGGTACTGTAAGTGTTAAATATTATTCCCTGCCTATACATTGAGTACTGTGATACCAACACCTAAACAAATTTATCTGGAGCAGATTAGTTTATTAAAGGAATGTTTCACTTTTCCTATGCTGGATTAATTGCCAGGTTAACAGTCAGCTGAGTACCTAGAGGAGTGAAGGAAGGGGAGTAATTGTTCCATTTGGGTGATGGCAAGCTTTTAGGCTGGCTCAGCTTCATCCCAGAAGTTAGCAGGGCTGAAGCTGAACGCTAAAGACATAGTGTTTCATTTAAGCTTAGCTTTTCAGTGAAACCTGACAGCTTTCCACATTTTTTCCATTCTTGTTGTCACTGAAGAATTGACTACTGTAAAATAAAATTAGAAAAGAAAAATCGGCTGCAAGCTGAAATACTCTGGTTTTGAACTGTTACAGTGTCCGATACGAGGTGTTCCTGTGCGGATGGCTTCATTGCCTCTGTTCATTTCCATTTGCTGAGGTCTGTGATTAGTTGGTTCTGGAGTAGGTGAATAATGTTTGCACTGGCAGACTGAAGCCAAAAATGCCCCCAAACACCCCAAAACCAGGGGCAAGTGATGAATCCAACAGATGCACAAGTGTGTGACATTTCCGAAGGCCTATGCCAGATGAGCGAAAAGTAGACAGTTAAACCTCCAAATCCTTCCAATGACATCAGTCAGGCAGGTGTCAGTGTGCAATAAATAGAGCCTGATTTAGGACCCAACCACCAGCATACCTAGTGAAGGTAAATAAAAGCTTTGCAGGCTCAAGTCCATCAAAGATGTGAGCATACCTATACATTTGACATCAGGGTACCTATACACTTGCCGTAAGCTTGTAGTGCTTTCTAAGGAGTTTTAGGAAAAAAGACCTCTTAGCATTTCAGGTTTATAAACATATGAGGAAAACAGTGTGAGAGCACAATGTGTCTGAACTGGGGCCACCTGAATATATAGCAGTTCACTGAAGAGAGTGCATTTTCAGTGGAACCTGAAGTAGATTCAGTTCCTGAGATACTAGTTGATACAGGGCAGAATAGCAGCATTGCCCTTTCAACAGGTGGATGTTCCTGCTATCAATTTTTCCTAAGAAATCATGCTGCTTTTTAAGCATCCAGGTGGAGATCATAACATAAGTGAATGCATGCATAATATTTTATTCAGATGTTCCACCAGGTCTATTCTATTCCAGGTGATAAGAGCTTGGAAATTAAGTCTAATGGGGAATGCATTTCCATTTTGGAAAAACTTTTATAACTAAGACAATTGCAACCCCTGCTTTTAGCATTCATTCTGGGCTAGAACTAAAACTTGAGTGGGGAGGCAAAAAAAAGCCCAATATAGTCTTGCATTTCTTCAATTACAGTTACAGTAAGTTATGTAAGGGTGGATCATGGAGGAAATCACTTTTATGTTGAAACTTGTGAATGTTAGAAGGTAGTTTGTGAGTGGTGACGGTGCCGTATGCTAGCAAGTGCTGTTTTGTCTGGTCTGTATTAGAATATAGTGATAGTGTTAGAATATGAAATTAATTATGTCTTTCACAATCCTATCAGCTTGTACAAGCTAAGCAACATACCAGATGAGGTAGCTGAGATCTCCAAAGAAGTGCTGACAAGAATAGTCTATTATGGAGCATAAAACCCACTTTCAGCTTGGAACATGAGGATGCTGTGAGAGTAGCAGACTTCTACAACAAAACGTATGGAAGTGATAGTCATTTAAAGGTATCTTAGCCTCCTGATAAGCAATACTGTAGCTACTGATCAAAATATTTTAGTTTCCTTTCACAGCTGGTTCACTGAGGCATTTGCTTTTCACTGTGAAATGATGAGCTGGAAATTGCAATGCTAGTTTGGGATTGTTGTGCAGTTACTAACGCTGCCCGGACTTCTTGCAGCAGAGTTCTTAGATGCTTTTTAGAGCCTCACCCTTAAACAGTCCAGTTTCCCATCTGGCAAATAGAATTGCAGAGCTTTTGTAACTGACTGGTATTTGATGTTTAAAATTGTCAAGTTAATCAAATATAATCACGTAAATGCCGTTAACTGAAGTTAAATCTCTGTTCAGGTGACCCTATGCACTGACAGTGCAAGTATGTCAGTAACAAAGTATGATAAATATTTGGTGGTCTTCGTTTTATGAACTTCAGAAAATATCAATCCCTTTGCATACATTCATTTTGGCTGATGCTTGTAAGCTAAAGCATGCCAAATAAATTTTGTCTATCTCTTTGTATACCTTGCCTTTCACTTCTGTAGCAATTACTTGGAGAGTTCCTGTGGGGCACCAGAAAATACAATAATAATTGCTGTAAAATACCTTAATCCAAATCTATGCATTCACGGAAATCTAAAAAATTGCTGGATTATGTCAAAAGACTGAATTTTTTGTTTTAGAAGAAATGGGTTTAAAGACAGACTGATCCTTTGCTATCCAGACCTCCTACTTACTGCTTGATGAAATCCAGTTCCCTATTACGGCAGCATTCCAATCTTGGAAATGTTTTTTTTGCAATGTGCACATTTTCAATCCTAGTGAAAACAAATGTTTAAAACTTGAGAGTTTTTTTGCAAAGCTGAATGAATGCATTGAGCCCAAACTGTCTGAGAGAGCACACAAATTACAGACTGGCTTGTTAGCCTTCCACATAATGTTATGGGAATAAGTTTGAGAAAGGGAGTTATCATTGAATTTCCATAAATGGAACATTTTGTTAATGGGAAGGAAAGCAGATTAATTAAAAGCATAAGCATGTTGACACAAGTTGGCTTTCAGTTAAAAACTGGAATCAAAACAAGCAACTTCTTTCTCTCCTTCCCTCTGCATGATGGATAGAGCACCAGTCTCCCATGTTCCAGGTAACCGTATGCTGATGAAACTCTTATTTCTTTGATTGCATCATGAAACCTTCAAAGCCTAGTGGTTTTCCTTAATGAAGTGATGAAAAAAAGGTGAAAAAGGTATTAGTGGAACAGGAAATCAGATTTTCTTATCGCTGTGAATCAAAGCTGGATTTGAAATTCAACTTGAATTCCTGTTACGTAGAAAAAAAGTTGTCTGCTGAGTACATCAGTCTTCTCGAGATACTGTGGGATGGAGAGTACAAGACAATGCTGAATTCTCATCAAGGTATCAGTATTCTAGAGAGGTTGGAGCTATGGTTCTCCTGTGTCGGTGTTTTGAGCATTTGAATTGGCCATCTCTAGGGATAGCAAACTGCTCAAACTTTGTATCCTTCTTTGTGAGCTGTTTCTCTAACAGTGTGAGAGTTAAACCAGAGTTCTAATCTACAGAGGGAATTCAGATGGCTAGCCATTCCTTTTTACAAAAGATGTGATTATCTGGAGAGTTTTCCTAAGAACTTTAGACGGATTGGAAATAAAAGCAGTGAACATTTCTAGGTTATATTTAAATTCAGAAGTATTTACTTTGTGTGTTCTGAAGCCAACATTGAGTTAGTTAAAAATCACAGCTCTACAATAAGTGAAATCCTTAAAGATTTTCCACAGAGTTTAAGAAAGCCTTAAAATTTAAAGACCAAAAATTAGTTGCCCTATGTCTTTTACTGCTTTCTGTCTTCACTACTATCAGGGCTGAACCAGTAAGCACTGTTTATAATACTTCTAAACTGATTCTACTTGCTGAAATTCACTAAGGTATTTTTCATATATGCTGTAAGAGAATTGGCTTTTGCTGTGATTATCCATATATTTCCCAAGACTCCCATTTCTAGTTCCTGATGAAGCTTACAGCATTTGTCTGGGGTAGGGTTTCTACCGATTGCACACACTAGTGAGTCATCGTGATGTTTAAAAGCTCAATAGCTTGCATAGCCACTGGTAGGCTTCAGCTCTGAAGTTTTCATGAAAGACCCTCAATTACAAAGCTTTCTGCTTTTGACAGTTTAGTATCTATCTCAATTTTATTTCTTTCCTAAGAGACAATGATTTAAGATTCATTCTAAACATAATGTAAATGATCAATGGTAGCTGACAGTTGCCATTGTTTGTTTCTCCAAGCAGGTTGTTATGTGCAGGGAAGTCTGAACAATTAGTCCTGGGTTCAGTTGCCCTTTGGGCTGAAGCTAATTTTGTACACAGTGTTTGGGGTTTGGTTGACTACATAAGAAGGTGTTTTTCAGTGGTTTAGAATCTAGGAAGTATCAACACTGGCAGTTCTAAGGAGAAAGTTGTGATTTGAAGTTGTAACTACCTTGCAAGAAATTAAAACCCCCTGTGGAGGGGCTGATACTGTTAATGATACCTGATGGTGAATTACTTTACAAACAAGTTCTCCTTGGTTTGGTGTTCCAACACACAGGATCCTTATACTCTATTTGTATTCTATGCTAGACCACAATGTCTTGTCAGTGCCTCATTTAAGGAATTCCAGAAACCCTGAGCAAGCACACAGTTGTCTTTCCTTCTGGTCTATCTTTATTTCAAATTTAGGTCCCATAGAGGAGCAACTGCCCAGGGGTTATTTTTGCCATAGCAATTCTGATGAGAAAATATGCTCTTTCAGAATGTAAATTCTGTGTAGTTGAAGAAAGCAACTAAGCAGAGGAACAAACACGTAAGTAGATGTACAAACACAGGTTGTTTCACATCAGTATTTGATAGCAAGTGTTATCTAAGATTTCTAAACCGCAGGTTTCTAAGTCTATAGAACTAAATAAGAGGTCTGTGCCAATACCTGGAAGCTTCCATTTCTCATCTGAAAAGAATGTTCACTACTTGTTTCATAAACCCTTAATTTATCTGTCTCTTTTAATTATATGTGGGTTTGGCCTTCTCATTTTGAATTTTGCCTCACTTTTTTTCCTGCTTAATAATTAGATCAAGATCCTTGGAACCCATATGATATGGCTTTTCAGAAAGGAAAAAAAGGAATACCAAGCACATTCCCCCACCCCCCAACAAAAACCCCCAACTGCCTAGCCTGAAGCAGGAAGAGATGGAGAAGGAGTATATTTAACATACAGCTGTTTCTTTTCATGGAAAACATTGGTTACAGATTCTAATGAAAAATGGAGACTGTTCTTTAAGGTTGTTTGCAGTGGCCCCATCTTAGCTGCTTTTCTTTCCTTCCTTTCTCATTTATCTGCCATTACATGAACTCTTTCTCTGATAGTGGAAAAAGATGAAGTGGAACTTCTTCTACTGGCCTTGCTGTGACAATATCTACAGACTTTGGTAACAGGCTTGTATTATTATAAGCTGTCATTTCCTGCACTATTCCCTAAACATCTAGTTGAATCCTACAGGTTTCTGTGATTATGAGGGGGTGTTAGCACACGGTTGGGTGATTTTATGGGTTTGGCCTGACAGGCAGAATGAATATTTTGAAGAGTTAAGATCATTTACCTCCACAAGGGATTTATATTAGTTGTTTTAACATAGGGGCTAAACCCAGTGACCAGTTTGAGTGCAAAGGAAGTCAGAGTCTCAGGAGGGGAGAGGTTGCATGCTGCAGTTTCAAAGGGCACAACACACATTTGTGTAATGTACAGACCTGTTACTAATACAGTGAGTACAAAAATAGTTGAGTCTGCATAGTTTCAAAGAGTTAACAGGGTAAATGCAGTGGCGTAGTTAATGCATTTCTTGGCTTGGCAAATATAGAGTAGAGCATCTTTAAATGTCTCTCTTTTTGACTCTGAGGCTGATTTTATTATTGCTTATTAGCCCAGTAAATAACTTCTGCAGTTTGGTGTCCAGTAGTAATGTCAGAGGGAGGGATGCCCAGTAGCTTTCAAGATGAGCGACACAACTGAGCTTCTTATATAAATTTAGCTTTACCGAAGAGACTGTTTTTCAAGGTGAGTGCTGCTTTTTTTCCTCTTCATTTTCTTTATCCATTCATGAATTTATAGCAAAATTCTCTAGGAAAAATAGAACTTTTTACATCACAGAATTCTTAATTCATCCTTCTGCTCTAGCAGAAGCAAGAGCTTTCATGGAAGTTCATTGGATGAAAGTTTTGAGGTGCTGTGTGCACAACACAGACATGTTGAGGAGAATGGTTTGTACTGAGTTTGCTACAGCAAAATCCCTTGTCCTCTATTATTCTGTGAATATGGTGCAGGTGCCTGATACTTTGAATTTAGGCAAAGCATTGCATAGCTGGTATAAGAAATATCTTGTGGTGGTTGTATGTGAAGTGATGTGAAAGGTAGGGCTATTTGTAAAGGTTTGTGTTTGGGTTGAGCATAAACAGTGAGAGTGCAAGCTGTCTTAGGGAGACAATGTTCTATGTGAAATGTTCTGTTTGTAGCAGATATTGTGTTCCTGGATCTTCAGGAGGAAGTTAACAATAAGGTGCCATTTCCAGGGATTAAGAAATGAAGTTCTGGGTTGGTTTTAGGGGTTTCGTTGGGGTATTTTTGAATGTTTATGTTTACTTCATGAAGCTGAATTAGTCAACTGTAGCAATTTGACTTCAGCAAGATAAATAGCTAATTTTATAGCAGATCTGTGAAAACAGGACTACGTACTGACTGGGCTTGTAGGAATACAAGCTTTTGAAAACCCAGAGAGAATTTCCCTATTCCAAAAGAATAGCTTGTAAACCATTCTCTGTTATAGTGATGGCAGCTGAATTTTGTATAGGAGGAGCACATTGCTTTAAATGGAGGTGAACTTTAAAACCACCCTTTTTTGTGAATAATTGCTCTGTTTCTGGTGATGGAGATATACTGATAGCTTTAAAAAACTACTGCTTCTCTACTTTGTACTGTCCTCCTTGAACATTGCTTCATTCACGGCTTCACCCATATCTTCTAGCTAATTTGCTAGTTGTCAGAGGCAGTGATATACTAAAACCACCCGGCAACACTGCAGTGAAGTTTGAATTGATAGCAGATACCTGGCAATTACCAAATGTGCCAGTCACTACTATGTCATGTGAGTAAACACTATGATTGCTTCAGTAAGTAATCATCCTGCTGCTGATGCTAGCTGAACACTTTCCCACATTATTCATCTGGTTGTGGCTGCACCGCTGTTTATGCAGCTAGAATTGTAAGCAAAGCAAATAAGTGTTAAAAAGAAAAAAGTACTTTTTAACCTGGGTCAGTTTTCTTATCCAAGTCACAGCCTGGCCTTGCAGGCAGTTGTATCAGCTCAAACAAATGGGCAACCTGAGGGCAAAAGCAAGCAGCCAGTTGGAACCCCTTCAGTTAGTATGATGATGAAGGTGGTATCTAGAAGCATATCCTAAGCAAGATGGGTTAAATATTTTGGGGCTTGAACAAAGGTGCTCTCTGGTATGTGATGAGCTGTTTCCCTAACCAACCATGATTAGCAACACAGAAACTGTAGATATTCTTTGTAAGTGATTTCATATATTGGAGAAATACCAGATTTGTCCTCATTCTGTCCTAGAGGGAGCAGACTGCAAAACCCCCAAAATCAATTAAAGCAAGAAGCCAGAGAAAAGAGCCAAAAAATATGTCTGGAAATTCAAGGTTCAGCAGCAAACCAAACTGAGGTGGCTTTAGCAGTTACTCTCATCAGTCATCCTCTCTGTCCCTTTTCTGCTGGTCACAACATGTACCAAAAAAGGCTACTGAAGATGTGTAACCAGTCTTCTACCTTCTCTGTTTAAAAGCTATTTCATTAATAGGGTTTTATAGTAATACATCAGATGCTAATTATCTGTTAAGCTGACAAGAGCTATTCTCAGCTGTCCTCACGGTGCCTGTAGTTTAGATGCTATTGGGAAAGCAAGCAAACTGACACAACTTGTTTTCCTGTTCTAGTGGGAAGATGTGGTAAACACTACTTGTTCAATGAGAACTGATTTTGTTCCTGTTACTGAGACAGGAACCTGTGGCTAAGCTACTCTTTCAGTCACTCTACCTCAGTCCACCCCCAGTGGAAGTTGTTACCCATAGGGATATTGAATGGTATGAATTTGTCATGATGACTACAGATAGTTACACACAAGAACAAGGAACAACCCCTACCAGAAGGTATTGAAGGGTTTGACTTGTTTCACAACTAATATCCTGTACATTAGGGCATGCAAAGCTTCATGCAAAGCTCCATGAAGAAGATACCTATGAGAAAATAAAAGAAAATGGGCATTAAAAATGTGAGACCAAATGCATTACTGTGGCACAGAGCTGGTGATCTATTTATGGTCTTACTGCGAATAAGTGATACCATTTTATGCACCAGGCAACTCCAAGATTAAACTTTAACTAGGCGCACAGTGGTTTAGCATCTTGTCCACGTGTCTGCATGCACTCTCAATTACTGCTAATAGGAGTTACATGAAAAATCAAGAAAGGCTGGACAGAGTAGATGTCCTTGTGCCTGTGCTCACACACAAGCTAATCTTTTAAATCTAGTTCAGAGCCTAAACTCAATTCTATGTCTCTGAACGTATATGAAGGAAGCAGGCTTGCATATAGAGAGGTCAGTGGTAGGAATAGACACGTCCTTGCATTCACACTGCATGTAGCTTTACAAAATGTTCCCTTTTCTGAAAAGAAACAAGAACATAGAACACAGGGGAAGGCTGCTTTGTGCAGTTCTGAAGTATGCAATGTGAGGCTTTACCTTCTTTCTCTCCCCAGACGGGGATTTAAGCAAAGTGCAGAATCTCTCTTTATGTTTCTGATGAACAAGACAAATGAGCAATGCTGTCAGGCATTTCTTTGATATGGCCTTACTTGTTTACAACTAATGCAGATGATCCTACTTCCTTGAGCAAAGGAAACCAGTTCAGTAAGGGTTAGGTACAAACAGAGATGCTACAGCCACTTATATTCTCTTTACAAGAAAATATGCTCAATGTGATGAGCCAAACTATGTTTGAAGACAGTAAGATGCTGTAAATAAAGTATTTAGTAGTGATTGTTATTACAGGTTTCTTCCAAACACTACTTGCAAGGCATCTCCTACTTTGCAAAACGGGAGGGAAAAATTGTTTCTAGAAGAGGATGAGGAAAGAGAGCCCTGTGTCCTACAGCCTGAATTTCCTTATGGTTGTGCCAGTCTCAGAAGCAAAGAAGCAAAGTTTCTGAGGACCTGTGCTGGTCTGTTATGTTGGGTTTGGCTGTCCATGATGGATGTTACCATTCGTACACAGATGAAGCAGTGGTTCAATTAAACTAAAAGCTGAAGTGTGAGGTGATCTTGCTTGCTGCATATTAGAATTAACCTGCCCTGCAAAATCACATGGCAGCAATAGACTGTCATCTGAAATTCTTACCCTTTGCTGCTCAAAATTGAGACATGTATTTTCTGAACTATCAGAGTCATTCCTTACTGTTTCCTGTCATATGGCAGACAGCTGCAAGGGTGCATTCTCTGCAGTAATATAACTGATAGAAGAGGTGTTCCTAGAAGCCCTGTTGTCTTGCTGGCAGAAACACTGTCCCAGGTAGAAGTTTCTGTGTACTTGCAAGCACACTGAGGGGTGGATGTTTGGTACAATGGAGTAACAAACCAGGAGGTGGTCTGTGCCCGAGAGCTCAGAAGGATTTGTAAGGTATGTCAAATGTTGCCATGATTGTAGTTGCAAAAGATATGAATGTGGATTAACCAAGAAAGTAATTTTTAGAAGTCCTCAAACATCACCACTTTTGGGGAAGGCCACTGGTCCAGAATACTGATTCAGAGATGAGATGAATCATAAAATCCATAAGAGTAGCAGTGCCACACAGACTTTCTGCATTAAAAGTTCAACAGGAACTTAAAATGCATCTTTGCTTGTAGTTAAGAGGTGCAAATGGCATATTGGTCACATACATGAACCTGCAAGGTGCCTGAACTGCTATTATCCTTAGAGGAATCTCTTCGGGGCAAACTAACTGTAGGATGGTTTATTGTGAAGAGACCTCAGTCTGAGATATAAAAACCAGTTTAAAAGATGAATATTGTTACCATCTAGCAATGTATTTCTTGGAATTCTGGGGTGTTTATTAAACCAACAGTTCTCTGTATAAATCTGTGTTTATATTTTAAAAGTGAATGAAAACATCAGATATCAAACCTGAAGAAGCTGCAGTTCTTACTTGAACAATTATTTTCATAATTCTAATAATCACAGCTCTTAAAAACATTGATTTAGCTTGGATTCAAAGTGGATTCATATCTTAGATATGAATCGCATATCTTTAATGCAAGGAATCAGTACTGTAAAAACAGAGTCAAAGGCAAAAAGTGTAATTGCCTTTGTGGCTTTGAATTTCTAACTTGCAGTAGCCTAACTTTGTGAGAAAGAGTTAGCATTGGTTTGTCTCCAAAAATACTGTTAACAAGTGGAAATATACAGGATATTTGAGGAGTTTTAAAAGTTTTATTATCTCGCCAGTTCTCTCTTCCTATAGAATGCTCAGAAAACTTTTCTCTACTGTATGATGGCAATAGATCAAACAACATGGGAAAGGGAAACAGCTTACCCAAGCCTTCATGATTGAGAGTCTTAGTTAAAAATAGTCCTGGTGATTTCAGCCACTATTTTGTAATCATTACTCTACAGATGATAGATTCTGACTTTTCAGATCCAATAAATTAAACATCTGCTATATTCTGGTGTCAAGAAAAGCTGTAAATCTGTATTAAATGCCCACAGCAAAATTATTTGCCTTTGGCTTAGCCTCTAGCCTGAAGACTGTCCCAGATTGGATGTAACTCTAGGAGCATGGTTTCCAAGGGTTTTGCCATGTTAACGTGAAAACATTATTATATACACTGTATTTGGGCTTATTATAAACTTGACTTGTTTGTGACTATCAGAAACAGTGAATTTTCCTAGTAATGCCGAAATAGATCTCCCAAAGAATGAGGCTGTGCGCTTACTTTAAGGGCCATTGTGCTGAATTCTGCTGTGCTCTGTCACCTGATGTCTGCCTGTTAATCACAATAATTGAGGAGCTTCTCTGAGCTGTTTCACACAATGTTAGTGGTAGTTGCTTCATCAGGTACTGAGGTGGCCTTAACTTTGGCATATTATGATTTCATCATAAATCTCTCTCACCCAACTACTCTCATTTGGCCAAAAGTTGGCTTATTTTCACAAATGGACATAATGATAGTCATTAGTATTGGTGAGGCTGAGCAGCTGCAGGTTTCCTGCAGCAAAGTCCCTACTAATGCTGGCTGTTTTTCCAGTAGAGTACCATCTTCATTAACGCAAGGTCATTGCCATTCTCTTCTTTCATTTCTCCCTGTCCCCCTGCATTTCTCAGCAGGTCAACTTAAATAAATAAACTAAATTAAATAAATTAATTCCTTTTCAGCTGCACTTAATGTGCCATGAGGCTACGTCATTTTTAAAGTGCAATTTCTAAGTGATGGCTGCAAAGGGCAGGGAATCCAAATGTAAGGTCATCTCTGTCTACATGTCTTCTGAAAGCCACTGTCCTGGAGTCTGTTCTCTTGGAGCATACAGCCAAAGGCTTCTTCCCAGTGAAGCTGGAGAATGGGTGTGGATGTTGCAGGCTAACAAATATGGTTTCCATTGAACTAAATCAAAGATATTTATGGAGGTATTCACTCTCTAGGTTTGAGAAGCTGTCTTCTTAGGTTTCTTTTATAGCTGATGAAGAGATCCAGCTGATAGTGATGCAAAGAAGGAAAACAGCTGTTCCTCAAGGATGATTTGTCCTTCAGTACCATCCAACTGGGCCAGGATGTGTGGCATCCTTGCAGGAAGGTTTTGGAGCTGGAGCATGCTGTGTGCTACAGGCTCTGATCCTTGAAAGGTAGACTGCCTATTGACCCACTGCCTACTGGCCCAAAGCCTAGTGGTGGGATGAGAGGTTCAAGGGCACCCTCAGTCAGCTTGCAGATGACACCAATTTGGGTGGGAATGTTGATCTGCTGGAGGGTAGCAAGGCTCTGCAGGGGGATCTGGACAGGCTGCATTGCTGGGCTGTGGCTAATTGCATGAGATTCAACAAGGCAAAGTGCTGGATCCCGCACTTGGGTCACAATAACCCCATGTAATGCTACAGGCTTGGGAAGAGTGGCTGGAAACCTGCCTGGTGGAAAAAGACCTGGGGGTGTTGGTTGACAGCTGGCTGAATAAGAGCCAGCAGTGTGCCCAGGTAGCCAAGAAGGCCAGCAGCATCTTAGCTTGTATCTGAAACAGTGTGGCCAGCAGGACCAGGGAAATGATTGTCCCGCTGTACTTGACCCTGGTGAGGCCACAAATGCTCTATACCTGGTCTCTT
>JANHGB010025256.1:0-10175 GCA_026283785.1 Coracopsis vasa | reverse complement strand
ATAGGCTGAGAAAGCTGGGGCTGTTCAGCCTGGAGAAGAGAAGGCTGCGTAAGACCTCATAGGAGCCTTCCAGTATCTGAAGGCGGCCTAGAAGGATGACGGAGATGGACTCTTTGTCAGAGACTGTAATGATAGGACAAGGGGTAATGGGTTCAAACTTAAACAGGGGAAGTTCAGGTTAGGTATAAGGAAGAAGTTCTTTAATGTGAGGTTGGTGAGGCACTGGAAAAGGTTGCCCAATGTGGTAAATGCTCTATTCCTGGCAGTGTTCAAGGCCAGGTTGATTGGAGTCTTGAGTGACATGGCCTAGGATGAGGTGTCCCTGCCCATAGCAGGATTTAGAATTAAATGATCCTTTCTTACCCTAAACATTCTATGATTCTTTTAAAAGTAATGTAAAATATGTAAAAAAAAAAAATTCCTATAATTTCTATGTTGCTGCTGATTAAGTCGATGACCATGCATGTCACTTGAGCCACTGTCACAAGTAGTCTATTCAAACATGCCTGCCTGGACAGTAACCTTATCTTCCCCTGCAGACCCTGTTCATTCAGTGGTTGTGTTTTGGCAATTGTTTAGAATATAAACCATCTGGGACAGTCTTTATCTTTTTTGTTTTATTTTTTTTCTGTATTAAATACAGTGGGATTCTAATCCCTGACAGAAAACATGCAATGGATGCAATTTTTGCTTTGCTTGTTCCTTATCCCATCTGCTTTGGTTTTGTTTTTTTTTTCTTTTTTGGTTGATTTTAAAAGTTTATTTAAAGATCTGGTGGCTAGTGTTCATCTAATCACTTTCCTTACTATGATGTGGTAATTTTTTAAGCTTTCTCCTGACTGCAAAATGCATATAGGTATTTATGATGGGTAGTTCATCTTGTCTGACCTTTAAATTAAAACAGGCCCCTGAATATTACCCTGTTACACCACTCTGAGACTAATAAATTGTGTTGAACTTCAGGCTACATGATACACAATTATATAGAAACATCAAGTGACAGAAAATGCAGTACCCCTCTTAGTAAAGTTTTCTTGAGATAAAATAAAGTCAGTGTGAAAGAATTCTGCCAGCTTCCTTATTTGAATGTGTCTGACTTTTATACCAAGTGTATTTCCCACATGTTTATGCATCATAACAAAATGAATTCTCAGCCTTCTCTTAAATAAACCAAAATAGATATATGAAGATATTTTGTTCTTATGCTATATTTTTTACATGTTTTCTTCATTTTGGGGAGGTCTGAGTTTCATTCATTTATACATGTACTTCAGTTTTAATTTCTTTCTATATTTTTCAAGTATATGTCTGAGTATTTTCTATAATATTATTTTTCTCCATTTGCACCTTTAGTGAGGATTAAGCATTCAGAAATTACTTGAGTAAAGCTATGCATCTTACTTAAGTGACATATTTGGAGGAATATCTGCCTAATTCATTTGTGGCTTAGCCCCTGAAGAATGTTTATGCTTTTGAACATTTTCTTCAATATTTTATGTCTCTTAATCCAGGGCCAACTGTCTTCAAGGAAAACTTCCCATTATCTCCACATCATTGATCAATTTTATCTTCTTTTTACAAACTTTTTTCCCCCATTCTATTGTCTTCTTATGCTTCTTATAGTTGAGAACAATGTTGTTATTGTGAAAATACTAATACACAGATTAGTTTTGTTTTAAATGTGCTGTTTTCTTGCCTCAGTGTAGTCAATTAAAATTGGCCAGATTTGATTTTCTTTCTGTGGCTTCATACTGATTTCATCTACAGTCTTCACTACAATCCCTTAAATAGCTGCAGTGTTTATTGCTCAGTGATTTCCTCTTTTCTCTGGACAGTTACTAGTAGGAAAGAATATTACTTATACAATATTTTTAAATAACGTATTTGGCAAACTGGGTATTTCAGTAACATTTCAAAAGCTCTTAAGTGGACTAAGGAAGAAAAGAAGATAAAGTAAAAGGTAAAGTGAGGGGTTTGGGTGAAACAACAGACATGAATTCTGCTTATCATTTAGACTAATTTGTCTTATATCAATATAATTGTCTTTAAAATGTGGGGGGTTTATGGTTCCTTTGTATTGGTAGGGTTATAAAACAAGGATTTAACCTAAATGAGAGCATAGACCAAAGCAAAATGTGTTTGAACTTTCCCTCATTGAAAACAATGACAAATATTTAGAAGTAAGATCAAGAGCAATTAACAGTGGACAAAACCAATATGAAGATACTCTCTTAAATTCTTTTTTTTACTTTGACCCAAAATTCAGAGTCAGATATAATCCTTTAAAAGAAAACCAGTATTTTCTATTCTCAGCAAACTGAATAATAATTATAATAATAAAAAAGTGGATAGTGGAAAGGCTATTTAAGTAAAAAAAAAGGTTTGTTTTTGCATAAAGCTGAACAAAAAAAAATCAGTCTGAAAATATAAGAAAACATAATATTTTACATTTAATTATTTAAAGACTTTGGAAATGTATAATCCATTTACATTTATAAAGAAATCAATCATGATTTTGAGACACTTCATTCAATATGTTTATGGTTTTTTTGAGAAGGAATGCAATTTGTCAAAGTATTTCTGAAGTAATAGAACATGCTATTTCATTTTTAGTGCACAGATGGGTTAATAGTCAGGTACTGAACTATGAAGCAAAACACTCAGGTTTGAATTCCTATGAGTCAAAGAAGACAAGAAGAGGAGGAGAAGCAAAGAAAAAGGAATAAAAAAAAATGTCAGGTAAGAAAAAGTAAGGAAAATGTAAACAATATCTGAAAGAGACAGTTTAGTGGAGAAAAAGCAGAAGTAACTAAAATGGCTGAAAAATACAGAGCATAGGTTTTTGTTTCCACACAATGGAGCCTAGAGAGAGTTGAATTAGTCTTATTTCAATAACACACACAAAAAAAGCCTCACTGTAAACAATCCAATTACATATTCTTCTTTAGAAGAAAAACACCCTTGAAGCTACTTTCAGTGATACAAATGACAATGAATACCTGCCCATAACAATAGTATCATTGTGATAAAATACATCTAAGACTGCTTTCATTTTTCTAAAAATTTATTCACATTTTGAACATGTTATCTAGAATTTACCAAAATAAAACTATTATGAAATTGAAGGCAACTGAAAAGCTCCAAGATAGGTAAGGTAGTTAGATTTCTTCATTTTTATGTACTGGGATCAAGATTTTTGAAATAAGATTTTTTTCCCAGACCCATACCTTTTGCAATCAATCAGAATTAATTATCAGAGTAAAGGAACAGAAATAGCTGTGATGTCATCACATGCACCTTTGCATTGTTTACTTTCATTTCTTCCAGTCAACTGTAATTATGTAATCGGAAGCAATATGAAACACAAAGTCCTTTCAGATAATTTAGAAATTAAATAGTATATATTCTAAATTAAACAGTGAACTCAGCTATGTGCAGATCTTAATTTGATAGCAGCAGTGAAAGTTTTGATATAAATTTTCATTTAAAAAGGTCACACAAAATCAGAAAAGAAGTATCAGTCTTTTCAGACTAGCTATTTTGCAAAACCCACACTGACAGTTTCTGTGCCTTGGATTCAAATATTTAAAAGCTTATTTTAGAATCTAATTTTGAGTTCGAGATTTCTGAGTGCAGCCAAGTCTCATCCTGTTGTCCATGAAATTTCTGCAAGAAAAAAAAAGGGTAGTGTCAGTTAAGCTTGCCCAACTAAAACAAAAATAGATGAAACCTTTTTCACTATGGATTTGTAAGTAATGGCCCCAGCCTATGACTGACTGCTTTGGAAACAGCTGTTCCTCAACTATCCCTCCAGTTATGAATGTTTGAGATGATAGATAGATAGGAAATGGAAGACTTGATTATATTAGGCAGCTCTGGCAACTTTAAGCACTACTGTAACCTTTGTTAGTGGAAAATATGCTGGGACATGTGTAAGACAGGCTTCTGCCAATTTTGGTCAACTAACCTCTTTTGCCTTTAAAATTCAGGGTTTTTTCCAATGGTAGAAAGCATTATTTACAACATATTACATATTTATACCCTGCTTTCTATGTGATAGACAAGATATGTTTTTGCCTTGAAGAGCAGATAAGTGGCAGGAAAGAAGTGACAAAGAATGAATGACAAAAACATTCAGGGAAGAAACAGCCAAGGAGTTCCTGATGATGACAGAAATGAGAAAGAATATGCTGAACAGGTATCCTGTGAAAAACTAATATTGCTTAGCAGCTAATAGGAAGGATAAAACCCCATGAAATGCTACTGCAATTTTAGGTTTTATACATGAAATCAAATATTAATTACAGAGGTTGAAATAAGCTAAGAGTAATATACATTATAAAATGCATATAACCTTCACTATTGATTAGTTAAAGTTTAGAGTCAAGATCTCAAAATACTGAAGTGATAGAAAAATCATTATTCACACAAGTTTTATTTAGCTTAGATAAGCACATGCATTTTTTTACATTTTGATTCCAGTTTCTGCTAAAAAACTTGATTTAAACTAGATAAGTCTCTTTCTAATTACAAAACAGTCCAGAGACTAAAATGGCTATGACTCTATGCAAACATGCTCCTAACAACTACCATAGCACGCTCATGTATATGCTCATGGTACTGTGTTTCACACAGGAACATTTGTGAGGTCATGCACTAGTTAATTAACATAATGAAGCTAATTTTAGTAGGATGAAAATTAAGCAGGAAGGTGAGATAAGGAGTGTGATTAATGTAGGATAATCTCACAGTCTCATAGTTTCAATGCTTCTTGAGTCTTACCTTATGATTACTAAATAGCTTATTTAGTTGTGCCTTATTCTCCTCTAACAGTTCTATTTAAAAAAAAAAATAAAAAAGGTAAGTAAGTCAAACTGTTGGAAAAAGATGAGATTAGCAGTTTGAAATACTGAACAGCACTGCTGAACTGTGTGCTCCATGCAAATTAATCTGTCCCTTAGCAATAATCTAGCAGCCAATCAGAATTGTTCCTTAATACAGACAGTTTTATAAGGCACTTTAAATCATAGAAGTTCAGGTGCCTTACACTATTTAAATAAAAATTTACAAGGAAATTTAATCTTAAAATTATTAAGTACTTATAGCAGTGGCTAAAGGGTATCACCTAGCAACAGCATGGCTCACACAGTAAATCTAATAAACTGCAGCTCCTCCTTATTGTCATCAATGATCAAATAATCAAGACAGGAAAAGCACAAGTAGTAATGACATTGAGAGAATCCAGTGATAAAATACAGATGCATTTTAGGAGACAAAGTGTATTTAGATAATGGGGTCTGGTCTGCACAATAATTAGAATGAAGCAAAGCTGGACTTCACCCCCAGTGAGCTGAACAGAAAGAAAAGATTGAAGTGACGTGGGATGAAAACCAGAGGAAGAAGATAAATGATTAAACATGGCAGAGATAGATATTTGGGAAAAGTAAATAAAATAAGATACTGTCAAGGCATCTTTCCTGGGCAAACTTCTAAAGGAGAAGGGCAGAGAGATTAAAATTTTATCAGATAGTTTAAGAGATTATGGTAGTTGTACCTTAAAACATGAAAGCTACTTTGCCGGGCTTCATGCAATTCAGCAGGATGCTGTTGGGTCAGAATTGATATCAGCAAGGCACTGAGGATAACTTTGAAGTAGAAAGGAGAAAAGATCAGCCCAAGATTTACAATACGTAAAAAAATAAAAACCTTGCACCAGGGTTTGCAGCAGATAAAAAATGCATTAGAAACGTATGTAATTACAGTTAAGCACTTGTCATATTTTGGAAAGGTAGTATTTACTTAGGCTTACACTGTACAGAGACTTCTCTGCATTTTTTCTTCTGAGTCTGCGGTGCTTAATTCCGCATGCAGGTTCACTAAAAACAGGGGAACCTTTCTGCCTGAGAGTATTTCATATTCCACACTAATGATATATATAGGAGCTCAATTGATCAAATAATGGTAAAAGCACATATTAATAATCACAGGAAACTGTATATGCTTCATAACTATCCAAAGCACAGAATTTCCTCTTTGTTGTATTAAGCACAAACCAGTCAAATGACAGACCGTAATAAGTTGAATCATTGATCCCCTGACAAAACGCTTCTGAAACTCCTGTAGCTTGTCCTAAAAGACTCTCTGCTACAGGTAGTGCTCCATGTTAGTGTCAATGTCATTGTCTGAGTTAGCTGGAGGATCCAGAGGTCACTGGAGGATCCAGAGGTCGCTGGAGGATCCAGAGGTCGCTGGAGGGTCCAGAGGTCACTGGAGAGCCCTGTGGAGAATACTTCTTTCCCTGTAATCATGGCAGAAGTGGATGCAAAAGAAAATGAAGGCATCCCTAGCTAGGAAGGAAATGAGAAAGGTATCTTTATTCACATTTCCCTCAGTCCAGTATAATGTAACTGTTTAAAAGTCAGTTTATTTTAACTAATTTATCAGTCAGAAACAGTAAATGACACTTTCAAGGTACAACAGTTTTCACATTCAACCAAGGAAATTATATTTAAGATTGTGAGACTAAAATATATATCATACATTATACAGAGAAAAGTTAATTCATGTCAGAAGTAAAATAACAGCTGTTCATCATGAACTACAGTCCTCCTTAAAGCAGAGACTTAGTCTAAATTCATTCTTTTGCAATAATAGGAACTGTAAATGATTGTTTCGTGTAGGATAAAAGAGCATTCAAATATTATTTAGTACTTAGGACTTGATATATGTATTTATATATAATGATTATATATAAATGCCTAATATCATTTGTCAGTATGAAAAGTCTCTGGTCTCCAGATCCAACCTTAAAAGTGTATCAGTTCCCTACAGGCACTGTAATATCTGTCAGGCATGCAGATACCTTGATTACCGAGAAATATGTGGATGAATGAGTTAAGCCTCAGTTTCAGCAGACACAAAATTAATATTTAATCCCCAAACCAGATACTAAGAACTTTTCAGAAGCTAACTTTCTATTCAGAAATGGAACATAATATTATGTAGAGCCAGAAGTTATCTTCATTAAAAATAAAAACTCATGTTGCCCTGCACAGTAGGAAACTTCTCTGCAGGAAGGCATTTCACTGAAAGAATTAGGTAATTTAGAGAATTTTGCATACCTACAGTGATACCTGAGAAATCTGAATCTGAATGATTCAGTCTTCTCTATCATCCTCTTAGTTGCTGCATAGACACATTAGGAACTTCAGTCTTTCATTGCAAATGTTTGTAGGCTTTTATAGCTCTTCTCCTGCACAGGCCCAGAACTACTTTACTCTGTTTAGCTCATTATCTCACTTTCATAAAAATGCAGAGTGAAAAGTTTTTCTGCAAAGGCAGCCAGTGCATACCAACAGGATCTGAACCCACCACAAAGTGTTTCCAAAGCTACCTAAGGATGGAGGGTCATAAAATTTGCAGAAGAGAGGTTTATGAGATACAGATGATCAAGAAGTAAGAAAATAAATTAAATTCCTTTCTCATCTGGAGTGGGGTAAAACACATAATTCTGATTTCTGTGAGAATTTTTGGTAGACTCTAGAATGGTTACAGAGAGAAAAAGGGTACATAACTTCTGAAGCTGGCATAGGATACTGGAAGTTAGGCTTGTTTCATGGGCCAAATTCTAGGTACAAATAAAACAACAGGAATAGCAAATCAGGTCTCAGAATAACTGTGTCATTCTTTTTGCGCAATATGGGACCAGGCAGAAGGTAATTAAGCTTAGAACACTGTAATGTCTAGGAGAGCACATTGCCATCTTCTGTTATCTTTAGAAGAGAAAGCTGTCAGTACAAAATGGGATTTTGTTCAAATATGCAATGGTAGCAACCTTGTAAGTGTTACATAAATACTATATGAATAGGGCATGTCAGACAGCTCAGACATATCCGTTTATAAACAATATTTTTGAACATACTTTACTAATTCAGCATCCATTTTTGTGATATTATGATGGCTTGACTTAGCGAACGAAGATACTTTTCTGCCTCTTCTCTCCCCTCTTCCATTTCCTGCTAATTAGTACAGTGAAGTTTGTAGTGAATATAAGAAAGTCAAAGAGAGAGGTAGAAGCACGTAAAATCTTATATAAAATACAAACCTAGTTGCTGATACTAATCTGAATCAACTGTGTAGCTTCTTTTGTGTGAATATTTGAACATCTAATAGCTATTTATAGGACCTAAAATTAATAGGACTGATGTGTATGAAATATCTGGGTCTTGGATATTAAAGGTTTTCTGAGAAAACTAGAAAGCACCATAAAACTTAAGAAGCTAATATGGAGGAAAAAAACCGACTGTATAAATTATGTGTAGTTTGCATCAATGTGCACTTTATATCAATCAAAAAGGAGTCTGTGCTGCCTATTTTAGGAGAATATCCACTAAGCTGCATTTAAAAAGTCTTTCAATTAAGCTCTAGATTAATATTACATTTCAATACTATATTTGATGAAACTAACTCAGGATAAGAAAAGCTCAATAATGCCTATCCAAATGGTACTAATATTTTTTCAATCTAGCTGTTGCATTTGGGAAAAATGCCTCCCACTTCTATCAAAATCAACTGAATTCAGTCAAGTTTCAAGGTCACAACTGATTTTTATTTGGGATGTATATTTTAATTTGCTTTTGAATATTCAGTCTGGTTTCCTCTCATACTACCTCTCATTCTTTATCTTCCATTATTTTTAACAGGACAGTTTATTGTGTTCAGCTTAGTATAATAACATTGAGTTTTATTTTAGAATTTATTACACTGTAGTCCCTGTGTTACACGTTATTTAAAATATTCTCGGATTATAGTGAGGAACCCCATAAATGTTGATGATTATGAGATTTAGAAAACACAATGGAAGCAAATCACACTTCAAAACTAACATTGGTCTTCAACATCACCTTTTGGTTTATTCTTCAAAGATTGATGTCAAAAGTCCCTGCATTTAGGATGGTCTTTTCATAATGTCAGTGTGCCAAACTGGCTAATCAACATCCAGACTAGACACCTACCCAGACTGACCATGTCTGTAGAAATTAGGTGTTTAAAGTTGTAATAAGATGAATAGGGAACCACTAAAAAAGTAAATAGAAATTAAAAAGGACAGAGCACTGCTTAAGTTCTTCTTCCTCTTCAACACCTGAATCCTGTATGCTTTGTGAAAAAACTGAACCTGCATCTCCCAAAGGAATATGTTAAGATATAAATTGAGCCATGCTTGCTCTTGAATTTATTTCATCTTAGGCTTTATAGTTGGACATATTGAAAAACTGGACATATTTGTTTGAACCCTCTCAGATGCAGAGGCTGAAATCACATCTTTTAGACTCTACAAAAATATACTGTAGTTTGAATACTGCATGCAAACAGGAATTATAATACGTTTAGTAGCCCTGTGCTGAGATATTCTCAGAGCACTTTTATCAGATCAGAATCTGTCAGTAGAGAACAGGCAGAAAAATGTCTTTTCTATATCTTCTGATGATATTCAAGGCAAATTGGATCCTAAATAACAGAAACTATATACGGGGGGGTGGAGGATTTTAAAGGCTTAAGAACCTTCAATATCAGAAGCTAGAGCCACTGCAGTGTTTATACGCTTCTGAGGTCAGCTGGCACATGAAGGATATGAGTCAATTCTACATTCAGATATCTAACACTGCTGAGGTAACATCACAAATGAGTAAGTTACTTGACGGATTTGTATTAATTAGCAATAATCAGTATCCCAAAAATGTGCAGCTGCTATACAGATTTCCTAAAAGTTCTCTATAATTTTTCATTGCTTCAAAGGAAAAATGAAAGTTTATCCATACTTCAGGGTTTCTGTTTACACTAAACTTGAATTTTATGAATGCAAGAGTAGTGAAGAACATGGAGCAATTCAGAATTTACCTTCCTTTGAAGTAGGATCTGATAAAACTATAGGTAACTGCAATCTGAGTCCAGGAATTCAGAGCAAGCATTCACATATTCTAAAGACCATGAAAAACTGCATTTATATTCAATTCTAGGAATTAAGTTCTTCCCCAAATAATAAAATTATAGAATAGTTTGGGTTTTTAGGGGCAATCCCAGGCACAGCTGCAGGTTGGGTGGAGAAGTGATCCAGAGCATTCCTGCAGGGAAGGACATGGAGGTGTTGGTTGAAGAGAAACAGAACATGAGCCAGC
>JANHGB010025248.1:0-10497 GCA_026283785.1 Coracopsis vasa | reverse complement strand
CCAGGTTGGACACAGGGGCTTGGAGCAAGCTGCTCTAGTGGAAGGTGTCCCTGCCTGTGGCAGGGGTTGGAGCTGGACGAGCTTTAAGGTCCCTTCCAACACAAACCATTCTATAACTCTATGATTCTAAGACACAACTCAGTGCAACTGCCTGGTGCGGAAGGGATTGATCCAGGGACCTTTGCAACAAGTGCTGAAGCTTAAAAAAAACAAAACCAAGCAAAAAAACGAAGAAGTTATCATTTATCAGTACCTGCAAGCAGGAGAAATCTCCTGCTTTAGTTACCGAGTCCACCCAAATGGTGAGCACAGATAACCCAACCAAAATCATTATTTGAGGTTCAGAATGATAAATTTGGATCTATTCACCAGTGTTCATGTTCTCACTAACTGGAGTGTCCCTTTGAAAAGGGATGAATTTTTCATCATTTCCTTTCTACAGTTTGTTATAAAGAAAAGAGCCGCATTTCTCAGCATGGGAAATAGAATCAAATCTACAACAGTAATCTGGCTTCTTTTCAACATAGGAATATCTGCCCTGTGGGACCAAAGCTCGTGAACTGAGTGTTCCGGAAACCTATCCTTGCAGGACAAGCAATAGGACAAGGGGTAATGGGTTCAACCTTAAACAAGGGAAGTTCAGGTTGGATATAAGGGTACTAACGCTGGTTGCTTAAGGAGGTCAGGAAAGTATATGGGAAATTAAAGACCCACCAAAACCCATCAGTTGCATCAAAATGCTTTTGCAAAGAGCATGACTTTTCTCAGCTGGATCTTTCCTGTGAAACCATGTGAAGCTCCACGCTGTAAGGGTATAAATAAAACCAAGCCTAAGAGTATTCCAACAGGCTGGCTTCCCCCATTAGCCTCACCACTTACCTGAGGGTGCATAGATTGTTGGATTTCCCCTCTCTGTTGAACTGTAGGATATAAAGAGTAGATGGCCAGTGTTTTACTCTTAGATTTTTACATTGACTGAAGTTGTAAAGAACTTGAGTGACTCAGTAGGAAATGTCAGTGAAAAGCTGGGCATGTTGAACTGGTTAAAGAGCAGGGAGAGGCTCGGAGGTAACTTGCTTACATACTGCACAGCACAAAATGCATGGCTCGCTGGGGAAAACCAGGGTGACCATGAAGGCCATGTGTAAACTGCTTGTTGCATTGGGAACAGCAGGAACGTGCAAGAGAGGAGTCAGGAGTTACTTGCATTTTGTAAAGGCTTTTAGGTAAATTGCAGTCAACCAAAGGTAAAAAAAAAGCATTTGCTACATAATGTATGGATTAGTTGTGAGTCTCCCTAACCCGGCTCCCTTTTAAATGCACTTCCTCTCCTTTTTTCAGCCACTCATTCCACTTCCCTCATTCCAAGGAATTTCTTCCCCACTTTTTTTTCTCCTCTCTATAGTTTCTTCTGCATTCCTTAGTTTTGTGGCATGTATTGTCTGTCAAAGAAAATGGCTTTCCCCCCTTATTTCCCATTCCACATCTGTTCTTCCTACATCAGACATCCTTTTCCATCTCTTTTCTTCTAACAGGCGCTATAATCCCTAGACTCTCAGTTTCACTGTGTGTGGAGAAGGTGGCTCCTTCAGGCCTCTTCTGGCCACCTACCACCTCAGGAAACTTTCTGATACTCCCCTTCTATCCTATGCTGTTACAACCTCTACTTGATTTCCTTGCCTTGCAGGAGACCTTGAGCACTGTATTTAGGCATGTATTTTTCACTGCTCGAGCCCCACAAACACAGGCTGTGAAGCTCCAGACGCAGTGGGTTAGGAGGATGGCTGAATACACCATTATTCCAAACTGATCTCTTAATCCTGGAGGAGTGAACCAACGTGAATTAACCTTTATCACTCAGTGATGTGTGTCCTTCCTTAATAACATTCATACATATGTACAGAATTCACTTATGAAAATGTAGCTTTAGTCTGGCCTGTTCTTTCACTGAGCCAGTCTGCTCTGAATTCGCGCCTTTCCTCCATTCAGAGTGACTCCGTTTCCTTCCACGTTTCTTGTGAAATCCTTGTCTTTCAGCAGGGATTACTATAGCATCTTGAGCCCAATATTCTAAAACACTGTTTCAGGGCATAAATTGTGCTGGTTTGATAACAAGGGGGGGTGTTAGGGTTTATGCCAAGCCACTTTTGGATGTAGATGGGATTTTCACGTCACCTGAAAACTGCATCTGATCCTTGAAGCTTAGAGAATCTCAAAATGACATACATCAAGCATCTGTGTATATTTGGGCATTGCCTACTCTTCTGGGAAATGGGCTTGACAAGTAAAAGCATGCATCAGAATAGAGGTGAGATTACAGCAGTACTGGAGGTTGATATTTTTCTTCCTTGTGAGTGAATATTCACTTGAATAAAATGCGCATCAGAATCTTTCATTTCTTATCTGCTTCCCCCAAAAGTCCATGCAAATGCAGGCTGGTTTCATCCCAGATTCAGCAGCTGTGGGCATCGTCTGAATTCCTCCTAGGATTAAAGTGACCTTTAGTGTCTCTATAGCAAGCTTTTTGGTTAACAGAAGAGCTTCCCTCACTGTTTACTCTCAGTATAATGCTGTTGCTTAATATGCTTAAGCATGTCTGCTCTCTCACTTGTATTTGCACAGCTTTTTTCAAAGCTAGTACTTTGAAAGGCCTATTCTTCCACACTGGTTCAATATTTAGATAAGAAATACCTGGTGTTGCCTTTTGGAGCAACATAATCTGCTGCTTGCCCTTCTGTTCTCACCACCAGTTTCAGCTTTGTGGATGGGGAGCTAATTGGCAGCCCTGTAAAATGTGAGCTATAGCTTTACTCATACGGCTTTTATTTTGCTTTCAAGAGATTGAGAACAGTTATGGAGATCTGTTCTGTTGATGGTTTCTTTTTCCCTCTATTGCTGTTGAACGCCAGGCTGTCCTATCCATCATGTTAATAGAGCAAAGGTAACAACCAAAATAAGTATTTTCCTGTCTTCTCTTTCAGATAAAATTGAAGATGAATTAGAAATGACTACAGTTTGCCATAGACCTGAAGGACTGGAACAGCTTGAAGCACAAACCAATTTCACTAAAAGAGAACTTCAAGTGCTTTACAGAGGATTTAAAAATGTAAGAACGATCCTGCAGTGAACCAAGTCTAGTATGTGTGTGTGTGTGTGTCCCCAAGCCTCTGCTGCTCAGCTGCATTATGTGCCATTCCCCTGCGAAACATTTGCAGGTTTGTGCTAGATGTCCCCTCCCACAGCAAAATGAGCACAATCTGCCACTTCATCTAATATTTATGACACCATACTCTGCCTAAAACTGGGTTTGGATGAATTCTCAGCGTATAATATTCTCCTTCAATTTGTTGCCCAAATGTCAGTAAGCACACTGCGGTTTCCCCAGCTGTGCCAGTACTTCAAGATAACCTGAAAATGTTTTATAGGTACTTATTTAATTCTTGCTGTCAGCTCCTCACGTTCAAATATGAGCAGTGCTGCTTGCTTGTACTTAGCTTGTGTCCTGTCTCTAGCTACAGAAATCTTGCTCTGTTAGTAGGATGTAACAGAGCACGCCAGGACTATAAGGTCCTGTGTAAACAGAATAAGCTGAAGCGGCAAGAGCCAAAAAGAAATCAAAAGTAAAAAGGTATCAAGACTGAGGAGACAAGAAAGAGGCTACAGATTGAGGTGAGAGCAGGAGCCATGCCAGTTGGCATGCCTGTGTACACAGAGCAGCGCTGCACTCGCCTTTGTCAACCACCAGCCGTATCCTCCCTGGTAGTGGGGAATCTACAGCTCTCTGAGCCTCAGCTTCCAGCTCACCTGCTGCTGCCTCTGAGGGACTTGTCATAATAAATAGAAACAGGGAATTTTGAGGCTTCGTGGAGCAGATGCTTTGTGCACCTTGAAGAATGAATACTCATTACATGGCTGCCTGAGGGGCCGGGTTTAGTCACCCAGGTGGTTCCTGCCAGCTGATGTTTTTATGATGATTAATAGATCAGTATTAAGCCAGCTCAATAAACACGGGGTGGGTTTAAGTCATCTTGCAGGACAGCTCCAGCGTTTCAGCTACTGCCCCAGTGAAATCCTGATGTTTCTCTTGGAAAGAGAAAAGTCCATTGGGTCAAAACTTCCCAAAAGAAAGCTGAGCTGCAGGTGTTGAGAGCAACCTGCTGGATATTGAGAGGGGCCTTTCTCTCTGACGGGTTCTTGGAGTTGCATGGAATCACGTTGCCAAAGTGTGTTTGATTTCCCCAAGGAGTCTGGTGATTTCAGCCTTTATTTCGCCGCTCACCTGAGCAGGCCAAGGCACAGCTCAGCTTTCTGTACTTCTCTTTTTGATGCATGTGTTGTATTTGTACAGCCTTTGCTGCACGTAGGAGATCATTCTATGTATGAAGTTCTGTAGCCACTCTAGACTGATATCTGAAACATCTTCATGCTTTGGGCAGTCAGCAAGAAATCATTTGGCTTTTACGACAGCTTGACAGGCTAACATCCACCATGATGTGACACAGCTGCCTACAGTGAGAGCTCTGAACTACTGTGCTTTGCTGAGATCTCTGAAACGCCTCCTGTAATCCTGTTTGGTGGGAGACCCGTGTTGGATTGCTCTGTTCCATGCTGGCAGGAGGAGCTGGCTGTGCAGCTCTATCAGTACCTATGATATTTACCCCTTGCCCCTCTCAGTTCTACTATCACTTTGCAGTATAGAGACATTACCTCCCAGGGCAAGAATGATAGACAAGTGCATTTAACTTATGACCTAACCCCTTTCCTAAACCCCACTGAAGGTCTTGGTATTAATAAGCAGTGCTGACAAGATGATGCTTTGTATCAGGTTGTTAGGACAAAGCAGTCTGGTTTTCTCCAGCTGCTATTACACAATATGCATGAAGCTTTAATATCTAAGGTTTAAATTGACATGAAAGGGTGACTTTAGCATTTGTAGCATGTAAATAATGGTTTCAATGGGATGACTAATTATATACAGCAGGCAAACTGACTCAGCTGTTACCATATTTGCTGTTGTACCAAACCATCTGCTTTTTGGGATGATGTTACAGTGCCATCTGGAGATTCAAGATCCCTATGGGAATACAGTCATTTTCTTTTCTCTGGCTTGTACTTACTGCTTGCTCATGGTGACTGCACAGGTCCTGTTTAATCATGAGGCAACACCTGGATAATCACAGAGCCATTTACAGGCACAGGGCGAATGTGGCCCTGCTCAGCCCTGCTGCAGTCACAGGAGTTGAAGGTTTGATGCTCATGAACATAGATTTGATGATGTTTGACCAAATGCAGTTCAACACAGCCTGGGGCACCCTCTAGGCCCTAATTCTCAGTGCTTTAATTCCTGTTCTTACTTCATTTCTCAAATCTGTTTCCCTGCCCTCAAAACCTTCCCAGTCTCTTCCCAGTGTGTCCCTGGTCAGGTCTGGTGTTTCTGCACCATACTGATGGTGACTTCCACTAAATGCAAATCCTTTCCCACTTCAAGCTGGTGTGCTTGCTGCCTGGACAAGTGTCCCCTCTCTCTGTGCTTTCAGCTTTCTTTTCCAGGTGTGAAAGGGAATGTTGTGAGATGTCCCCCAACATCTCTTGAGGCCAGGACCAAAAGTTCATGTTTATCTTTGCAGTTATCTCTGCCCCCAAGGTGCATTTTGTGAAACAGTCTGGCTTGCGTCTTGCCAATAGCTGCTGTCATACTGGAGCCAGGTCAGGGTATTTGGACTCATTTCTTTGCCTGTGGTTCTGCCCAAGCAAGGCAACAGAGACAGCAAAACCCAGCACAACCCTTGGTGGATCTTGCCTTGGTTTAGCTTAACAAAATAAAATGTGTTACCTGCTGGATACATCAGGAATGAGCATTGTTTGAGCTAAAAGGCAATTATGGCACAGGAACAAAATGGACATGAACAGGCATAGGCTGAAAGTAGAAGGAAGTTTCTGCTCCCCAGAGGAGTAAAGTTTAGGGAACAGTAATGGAACAGGAGGGAGGAGATCAGTCCCCTGGGTGCTTCTCTTTGTTCTGGCCAAGCGAGGTGAGAAGAGCCAGGTGAGCAGGTTATGTTTAGCCCCAGTTCAGTTCTGCTGCTGATCCCTGCTTGTCCACGTTGCTCATCTTTGGAAGCAGTTGACGAAGGTAATTTCTGATTCCAGCAGAAGGAAGAACAGCAAGTGACCTTCTGATTGGTTTCCTTTTCAGCTTGTTTTGGTTTGTGAGGTTCTATTTTTAACGTGGATTCAGCTCCTTTGTGGTTTCCTATTTGAAAAGAGTTAAGAGTTCCGAGAGGGTAGATTCAAAGGCATGACTCATGCTGCCAATGCCAGTGTTTGTTGAAGATGAGGGGCTGGTTCCGTGCTTAGCAATCCAGAGAACTATTCACTGTTCTTGTTTTAAAGTAATTCTCAGGTTATAGCAATGCAAGGTGGTTGCCTGAATCTAATTCCCTGCCACTGGAGGCAGACTGTTACAGTGAAGCACTGTGCTTTTCCATACTGCCGAGAATGTTTGCGTGAGTGAGTAAGGATTTGTCAGCGTCAGTGGAATTTAAACTGACACTCAGCTTACCTGCTCCTTTCATACCAGGGATTTCTTCCGAGTCAGCTGAATTCAGTGGTACTGGAGCACTAATGAGGCCACTTGAGCATTATTTGGCTCTTAGAAAAGCAAAATTGTGATCAATTAAGTGCAAATGAATTGGAACAAGCATATGTGTCTGAAAGCAATCCAGTTACACTGAGCTAAGCAGGCTGATCAATGTCCGTGCTGCCTCTCCCCAGCACTCCTGCAGGCTTGCTGCAAACTTTTTACTTGGCTTCCAGATGGAGCCTCAGAAGCAAAAGGATCATGTGGATATTGAGACAATTTAATTCCACATAATGGCCAAAACTGCTACAGAAAACCCTGCCTCTGCAAGGGCAGTGTGCGCAGCAGCAGCCTGCCCTTCACAGGCTTCAGCTTCATTCTCAGGGTGAATGGTGATGGGCTGCGGCTCTTGGCAAATGCAGGCTTTTAATATAGTGAGGAAGAGACCCAAGGGACTCCACAACTGTGGAAAGTATACAGAAAATAATGAGCCCAAACATGTGTAAACTGTTCTTAAGCATGCAAAACGATGCTTCTTAGTGAATATAATAGTTGTATTTATCAGGAATAGAGAAAGAACCGCATCTTCACTTGGGGTAGCACTGCTTGGGCCAGTAGCACTATGATGGAGAGGAAGGTTAAATGCTGTGATAGGTTTTAAAAAGAATGACAATTTGGTCAAATACTCTGCAGTTGTGCAAAGGCTCAGTGAGGGTCGTGGAACAGCAGCACTCCAGTTGTCAGGTACTTGGTCTGACCGATGATTACAAGCTACCATAAATAAATAGCTGATTATTTAATTTACATTATATTACAGGCTTTAAGTAATGTGAACTTCAGAAGAACATTTTTATTTTAGCTGTTATATTCCATTAATTATTCTTCTTTTAACGATTTGTAGCTCATTAGATGTGGCACGGACAGATGAAGAAGTAACCACTTTTCTCACGACAAAGAGAGCCGGCAGTGGCTGGTTTAGCGGGAGCTTTGGCATACTGTGAGGATATTCATCGAAACAGGAATTCTGCTGTACAGATTTAGAAAGTTTTGTTAGTTTTGTCTGTAAATGAAAGCACAAGGCCCGGCCCTTGCAGCCCCTCTCTTTAGCTAATCCAGTTGGTCTTCTTATCCCCTTGCTGTGAAGCAGGCCCTGAGCCCTGCTGCTGGAGAAGGGATGGCCCCAGCCAGGTCGAAGCTACAGCGCCAGCTTTGGGACACTTCAACATAACCAGTGGAAGGGCACTTGTCAGGACATGCAGATGCAAAGATAATTTCAGGGATTTTCAATCAACAAATTATCCTTTATTTAGCTCAGATCTTCTCAAATCACTGATGGATTTTACCTACATAGTGGGTAGGATGCAGCAGGATTTCTGCACTGGAGGAAGGAACTCCAATCTAATCACCCTAATTCAATAGCAAACAGGTATGTGATTAAGGAACTGCCTCGTTGTCACCTGAAGTACCCCTCCTTGCTCTCCTTCCTTGACTTGCACAGTATAAAGTGATTTCACTTGTTTGTTCTGTCCTTTTCCATGGTTAGGGAATGCACAGCAGCAGGTGATAGTGGCAGATCAGAGACTGGAAAAATGCTGCTTTTCCTTTATAAGCTTTTCAAGGTGGACGAATTTCGTATCAAAGTCCTTTTTGTTCTTAAAAGGTATCCAAAGAACTCATCAATAAATAAGTCATAGACTTGAATCTTCCTCCAGCTTTTTATGTCAAAAATTCAAAGGGATTTTCTTAGACTTCCTGAGTTTACTCATCTCAGATTCAACAACCTGTAATGCTGCCATCAGCATTATAGATGTAATGTAGGTGCTGCACAGCACTGTGCTCTTTCAAATTCATTTGTGTTCATCCCCAAGCTTGTTTGTGCTACCCCAACATCTCAGTCTGAGCAGAGGTAACAAGGTGACAGCCTGGATTTTGCTTGGCTGAAGGTAGAGCAAGTGTGAGCCCTCCAGACATCAATTCCCTCTTCCCTTCCCCATGGGGCTACTTACTTAGTAGGTCAGGAAGTTCAGGACAGAAAATCTGCCACCCTCTTCCTGACAGCTTGCCTCATTTGAAGTACCCAGAAGTGAAATGCAATGCCTTGCATTCCAGTACCGGAGCTTGAAAGTCAAATAACCCCACAGGTTACAAAATGTGCATGGTGCATAGTCTGGCTTCTCAGAAGTTGATGGAAGACTTGAGTGGATAAACAGGTTAAGAATGGTCTAATCTTTATCAGCCTAATACTGATGCTTCTTCATATGGACTTACCAGTATAGTCCATACCATTAGGCTCCATGGAGCTAGCGTCATGTTTCTGGATACAGTCTTCCATTGACGAGTGACAACCATTGAGGTTGGACAGAGCCTTGGGCAGCATGGTCTAGGATGAGGTTGGAACTGGATGATCTTGAAGCCCTTTTCAACCCAAACCATTCTATGACTCTATGATTAATGAATACATATAGGTGGAGGTATCAGACCAGGCACTGTTAGCTGGCACTAACATTATCTGTAATTCTATGATGGAAGTTTCACCTGACAGAAGGCATGAGCTGGCTTTCCTGGTTGTGCTATAGAGCAGCAATTAAACACTGCTGAAAATATTGCTTAGAAATGTTAATAATGGTGAAACAAGGCCATGAGATGAAGCTGCACTCGGAGTGATTTTAATGTCTCCAGCTGCACAAGCCTGCACTCCCAAAGCACTGGGGGAACAGCAGTGTCATTTGTTTAATTGCTCTCTTCGGGCTTGTAGAGTTTTGCAAATGAACCTTCACAGTGTTGGGTTTTTTTGTTTGATATTTGTTCTTTTTGTTTTTCCAACAGGAATGTCCTAGTGGGGTTGTTAATGAAGAGGCGTTTAAACAGATCTATGCACAGTTTTTTCCTCATGGAGGTAAGCAGAGCACTTTGCATCTGGCAGGTTTCTTGAAGCATGCCTTAACATTCATTACTGCCAGCTGGCTGCAAAACTCCTTCAGGTGATCTGTGTAAGAAATGTGAATTGAGCTTAACCTTTGCAGGATCTTAAACACAAACATCAAGGTCATAAAATTACTTAGTGCAGTTGAACAGTTGTTTCACAGGAATAGACAAATCCACATTAAAGATTGCCCCTAGCTGTCAGCTCTTTGTTCCCCAAGTCCCAGATGGAAACTGGGGATTGATGGGGTGTTTTGTATTGACTTTCTGGATGGCAAAAAGCTAAATCACTTCCCCTCTGTGTGTCTTTGCTCCCCTGCTGTGGATTGCTGTGCATGTAATATCTAGCACAGACGAATCCCAGCCCTCATTTTGGCCTGCAAATTAATCAAAACCTTCCTAAAATTCTCAAAGCAGTTCCTAGTTGATGTGTGAACTTCTAGCTACCTGAAATGATCATTTTAGTGTTTGTGTGACTAAGAACAGGGTGATGGCATGTACTGGAATATCAAAGTATTGTATTAAACCTCTCAGCATATTCTTACCTTTGAAAGACGTCAACAATCTCTATGTTGTTGTAACTGAATATGTTCTGTGGGGATGCTGTTCTCAAATTGAAAGAAATGAGGCATGGGTTTAAGTGGCTTTTTAGTGAAAGATTCAGTATTTGAGGCTTTTCCATATACATGTTTTACTTGCAGAAAAAGAAGCTCAGGGGGGACCTTATCACTCTCTACAACTGCCTGACAGGAGGTTGTAGTAAGGTGGGGTCGGTCTCTTCTCCCAAGGAACAAGGGATGGGACAAGAGGAAATGGCTTCAAGCTGCACCAGGGGAGGTTTAGACTGGATATTGGGAAAAATATCTTTACCAAAAGGGTTGTCAAGCACTGAACAGGCTGCCCAGGGCAGTGGTGGCATCACCATCCCTGGAGGTGTTTAAACACATGTAGATGTAGCACTGAGGGACATGGATTAGTGGTGGACTTGGCAGTGC
>JANHGB010025239.1:0-15318 GCA_026283785.1 Coracopsis vasa | reverse complement strand
TTTCTCAGCCTGTCTTCATACGGGAGGTGCTCCAGCCCCCTGATCATCCTCGTGGCCCTCCTCTGGACTTGCTCCAAACAGCTTCACGTCCTTACATTGAGGACACCAGAACTGTACACAGTACTCCAAGTGAGGTCTCATGAAAAGAGAATGCAGAATATCCACTCACACTGGAGAATCATGTGGCCATCCAGGCAGTTCTTTATCCAGCGGATGGTCCATCCATCGAATTTATGTCTCTTCAATTTAGAGAAAAGGATGTAGAGCTGGAAATACAATGAGCCAGGTTAACTCAAAACTGTTTGTTTCAAACTCTTTCAACCCATTTTAGCTTGTTTCAAAAATGTTTCAAACTGTTTTGAACTCCAGGGCTCTCCTAATCTGGCTCCTTTGGACTTGTAGTGGGGTGAGGCTTCCACCTCTCCAGGATGCTTTTGCTGAGCTATGTGAAAATATGCAAAGGTAAATCAGCCCACAACTGTTCAACTAATAACACCATTACTAAATCATACCATTTCACAATTAAGTAGGACTCCTATCACACGTACCAGTGTTCAGCATTTACATGCTTTCAACAGGTGTCGAAGTTTGCTTTTGCTTGCTCTTGCTAGCCTCTCACCTTTCAGTTTATAGCACTTCACTCAGCATTTATTTCATCTTCCAAGCACTTTGCAAACACTAATGATTTTTAAATAAATAAATAAATAGGACTAGCATAATATAATGAAGACAGAGTCTAGGGGACTGTTTTGCCTGGGATTGCAGTCAATAAATTAATGCATTACATGGTTAACATATAGGCAAACTGAAGACTGAAAAAGCACCTCAGCACTATAGAGGGAACAGAGTGAATCCATCAGGAGTCACTGTTATATTTAAAGGCACATTTATCCTGGCTCTCCTTTTTCAAAGTACTTACTAATCACCTAGAAGTCCTCCTCTGTATGGTCATTAGACTGTTATGCTGACGAACTCGTGCAGGTCCTTTATTCTCTTCAACAGTTACCATGCTAAATAGGTGCCTTTTTAGCCACTCTCTTCAGGCCTTCCATTTTATTACCTATATGAACAATCTCAAACATCAAGAGTGTCTGCAAAGTTTCCCTGTCACACACACGCATACTGATTGCCTATTCCCAGTGAGAATCTTTAAGACAGACTCTTCAGCTCACATAATCTGGAAGACTATATTAGAAGTGTAAACTGAGTCACACTTTCACACAAAACACACCCCCAGCAACAGTGCAGAATTTATAAGAAAAATTGTTAGGTAGTGAAGGAAACAGATGTGCTTGAAACAGAAATTGGTCAAAAAAGAAAAAATCAGATAGGAGATAGAACATTTAAGGAATATAGATAAATCTGAAACTTGAGGCAAAGTAGGGCTAGGAGTTATTGCGTACTGGTCAGCTCATAGAAAATTTTCAAGGCATCCAGCATTAATCTCTGTTGGAAAAAGGATACCCTGCTAGATGGACGCTTGGTTTAAGCAAACTACTGTTTTCCTATTTTCTATTCCAAATTTCTTTTCCCTCATATTTATATGTAGAAGGTTAAAGAGGGAGATGTTTGAGATTCCACACTACAGGGATGAAAAAGATTTTTAGAAGATGCAAAACTATGATTAAGAATTACAGCATTTCTTTTTCCTTGTCCTTGTATTTTATACGCAGTTAGACAATTTCACTGCATGCTGATAAGGTTATACTTGAGGATGCAAATCTCTGAGGAATTATTCAAAAGAGATAGCACTGAATAAAAATTCCCATATTTCAAAAGCTGTAACTAATATGTCCCATGTGAGAAATCAGCTTGACAGATTTGATCATTTTTGGCTCATCTCTAAGTCAATGCCTGGCTAGTCTGTACACTGAACAATGTGGTTCAATCTACCAGTAAATTGTTCAGCAGAGCTGGCCAGAAAAAAAAGAAACTCTTTCTAATGAAAAAGGTAGCATTTGCAGAAGGTTTTTGATCACAACCTCAGGATGAGAGAATGACAAGAACAGATGTTGATATGTTTCTGGTTCTTTTGATTAAAAAGGCCATTTTTAACAGATTAAACAAGGGGTTTGTCTTCAATAGCTACCAACACTGATGCAGCCATAACACTTCTGAAAACATCTTATGTCTGTGAAGGCAGTGTTTTCCTGTCAAAAAACTGATCTGGTTGGAAAAGTGTATGTCCTTTGTTAACAATGTGCCTACCCAACAGATGCAGCAATGAAACAACATATCTCTTTCTTACATGTAAAACTCTGGAGCTAGGGGTTTTTTGTTTCATTTTCAGTTTGTTCTAAATTTGTTTCAAAAGCTAGATTTTCCCCTTACAGAGAAAAACCTACCTCATAGGATTATGTAAATAGGGCTTCAGTTTAAATCATAAGCAGTGATCTGATATGGAGAAAGGAAAAAAAAAAAAAGGCACTAAGAAAGATGAAAAACGTGGTAGCCTATCCCTATACATTCCAGTGCACATCTGCTTTACAACTGCTGTGCAGGAATGTGGGAGTCTGTCTACAAACAATTCAGACACAAAAAATATTCTAAAAAATAGCTTAATCTGTTTGTGATATATTTCAACTTCCTTTGTTACCAAGACTTCAGTTAATAGAAAGGGATAAGTGCACAATTTGGAGACAAATATTAATATCTCCACATGTCTCAGTAATTGACTCTTTGAAGGAAAGACAGCAAGGGAAGACACAGAAACAGGCTTTACAGTTTCCAGCCCCGTCGTGCCCTCATGATCTGCCCCTACAGAAGGTCCTTTCCTGCCTTAGCTGAAGGCACTGTACTCCAATTTGAAGAGCTTATAGCTTTGAAAAGTAATACACAATCTAAGCCTCCTCCAAAAGTCTCTCTTCCTGTCCTTGTGAATTCACCTCAGGTTTTCAAATGCCAAAACCAGAAAAGTCCCTTTTTTCCTGCAAGATCAGTGAATCTCATGGAAAGAGTATGAATATGGGGTTGCGTACTCTCTAGGCTTTTTCCGTCTTAAGCTTGGGTGACTAACCTCCTACATTGCTGCTTACAAAGACTTTGCCAAGCTCCATTGAAATGAATAATCCTGTCTTGTTTAGAGCCATTAGAAATAATTAATGTTTAGTAACTATTATTTTAAAATGCATTATCTGGGACAAATACAAACCACATTTAAACTGAAATAAGAACATACACTAAGCTGTGCTCATTTGAATGTCAGATCTTTAGTTAAAACAATGCAGAGCTTTGCTAAACTCTGAGAATACAAGCAAGACATAGAAGATCTTAGAAGTGGAGACAGATGTCTTTAATAACTGAAAAAATATATATATTAGTGCAATAAATTAAATAAGGTGAGCTCTTCACAAAAATAGTAAACCCCTTACTTCAACGTCTAGATGAAAAATTCATTGGCGATATGGGAATTCCACATTTTTCTCTAGTCAGTTATGTCTATCTTCTCAATACTAAGCACAATAATCCTCCTTAGGAAGCAGGTTAATATTCTTCGTGCTTTTCCTTAAGCCATCTATATATCTGAATACGTAAGCAAGCATATGTAAAAACAAATATTGACTGTTATGTCTTCTCTTGCGACACTCTCTACACACGTACACATTCGTCCCTTAATAACTCAGCACCTAGAAAAAGGTCCCAAACCTGTCAACTGTGGATTTGATGTGAATCTGAGAAATCGAAGGAGACTCATAATAATAATAATAATAAAGTTTCCATAGGATTTTGGCACAGGGTAACCCACACCTGTGGAATTAAGTCTGTCAAAGGGGCTGCTTGGTTGCTGTCCAAACAGCGATGTGCATCTGTTGCAAGGGTCCTTGCACCTAGGTCAGGTGACATTCCCCCAAACTGCAGTTCTGCAGGTTCCTCATACCCAGCTGGCCCACAGCCTATGTGACCACACCAGTACACGCATGATCCATAACTATTATCTCAAAATGCATACAAAAGACCCCCAACCATCTTACCTACATACAAAACACTGTACTACATGACCATTTCTGCATCTGTAGGAACAGTTTCTACTGACTGTTGACAGGAATCTTATCTATGTACAATTTGACATGTTTTGCAGTAGGAACCACCTGGGTGTCCCTGGGACAGCCAGCTTCTCCAGTTGGGTTTGTTCAGCCTGGAGAAGAGAAGGCTCCAGAGAGACCTTAGAGCAGCCTTCCAGGAGCTAAAGGGGCTAACAAGAAAACTGGAGGAGGTTTTTTTACAAGGGCAGGTAGGGAAACAACAAGGGGGAATGGCTTTAAACTGAAAGAGGGGAGATTTATATTAGATACTAGGAAAAAGTTCTTCCGTGTGAGGGTGGTGAAATACTGGCACAGGTTGCCCAGAGAAGCTGTGGCTGCCCCATCCCTGGCAGTGTCAAAGGCCAGGTTGGATGTGGCTTTGTGCAACCTGCTCTAGTGGAAGTTGTCCCTGCCCCTGGCAGGCAGTTGGAATTATATGACCTTTAAGGTACCTTCCAATCCTAACCATTCTGTGATTTATAGATAAGCTATCCTAGATATAAAGTTGTACTAAACAGAGAACAGGGCTATGAAAAAGTCAGTATCCTGCCCTAGTAAGAAAATTGCAATGTGCTCATGTTATAAAAATTTACCTAAAATAAATGCAACTATTTGCAGAAGGGCTACAGATATGAATGCCACCTCAGCCAGCACTGGATTTCGTTGGCAATAACAAGCTGAGAAAAATATGTCTCACATTTATGAATGGTTGATATTTAAAGGAAAGACAACATATGGCAATTCTTATTTCAGAACTAGAACATCAAGACAGGTTTACTGTAGCACCTACAGTGCCTGACTGCTAACATGACTCAGGTCAGCCATAAGACAGAGAAAGAGAATTGTGTCAGTCCTGATTGCTTTTCCGGTACTAAGTGTAAATGTACTGGAAATGTCAGTATAAGACTATATTTGATTTCACTTATCCTGATATTCCAATTTCAGCTCATGAACTAGTTTGAAGGAGATTTATGAAACACTGGATGTTTAAAGTATGAGATAAACATAGAATCATATAATTATAGAATGGTTAGGGTTGGAAAGGACCTTAAGATCATCTAACTCCAACCTCCCTGTCATGGACAAGGACACTTCACCCTAGACCACGTAACCCAAGGCTCTGTCCAACCTGGCCTTGAACACTGCCAGGGATGGAGCATTCACCACTCCTTTGGGCAGCCTGTTCCAGTGCCTCACCACTCTCACAGTAAAGAACATCTTCCTTATATCTAACCTAAACTTCCCCTGTTCAAGTTTAAACCAATTCCCCCTTGTCCTGTTGCTACAGTTCCTGATGGAGAGTCCCTCTCCAGCATCTTTATCAGCCCCCTTCAGATACTGGAAGGCTGCTATGAGGTCTCCACGCAGCCTTGTCTTCTCCAGGCTGAACAGCCCCAACTTTCTCAGCCTGTCAAGACTAACATTGTAAGATACTCAGCAACTCTGATCATTTAAAATTAGTCCTCTCAAAGTTGATAGACACTTATATCAGCTACTGAGAGGCATATACATGCATCTCATCTGCACCTGCATAAAATAAAGTGATTGCTGCTTCACCGATTGTTAACTGTACCAATACTGGAGTGACTCCAAAATCCTGAGAACACATTAAGCCTTTGGAAACCAGGTGGGTTTTTATCCATTGCTGCCAAGATACCACTTTTCTAGTATAAAAGAAGATTCAAGTTCTTAATGTTTGCTCCAGGCGGTACTTTCCAAACCACAGACAGTCAGCAAAAGAAAGGCAACTGCACCAAAAGCAATATGTAACCTGAGATTTGTAGGCATCAGGATGGCAAAAGATGAAGATAATCTGTTCTGCCATAAATTAACAGAAAAATAGTTTAATATAATCTTCCCATATATATATATAATCTTTGTTTTAGTGCAGTTCTGACTACTGCATTTAATACAAAAAACATCCCCAGGCTGTTGGTACCAAAATGGAGCTGTTCTGTCTAAAGTGTCTGATTACACTATCAGAAGAAACCTGGCAAGCCTTCCCGTTGACTGGCAGCAGCAAATTTGTATCCCATGTAAGGCACTGGGTCTCAATTCCTTTCATTCTCTACAATTAAGGTTACACAACAATCAGATTTTCTAGACAAATTTATGTGCCAAACATCTGTATTTCTATAAAATGCTTTCAATAACAACTTGACAATCTGCTCCCCTCTGTTTATTCTGCTCCATTTTCCTGAAGCCATATGATTACTAGTCCACTAACTTTGATCCTCACCTTGGATTTGCCCTGCTGTCTATTATCACAGCTGTTATTCCCAGAAAAGAAAATTATTTCATCTGTCTGTGCACAGCATCCGAAGTTCCTTTTCAATGCATGTACCTAAAAGGGGTAGTAAACAAGAGAGTCATTTGCAGAGTTATGGAATTAAACTGTCTTCCAGCTCCTTTGTCAAGGGCATGCAAGACCTGCTCTCAGCTTTTTATACTGATATGAATCTGGAGGAATGTTTGTTTAAATAAAACACTACAATTGGCCATGGTTCACTCAGTCTAGCTGGCATCCTGTCTGGGCAAAAATGAATTTCAAGTTGAAAAATTGTTCAGTTTCCCTTAAGAAAAAGCAGTTGACACCGTTACTACCTTTTCATTATTATTACTTCCAACACTTTTCTTTTGCAGTACCAGTTTCCAAGATTTCTCTTCTACCATAATCCACACAGCAGTGAATAGTGGGCCACGATCTTTTTCAGACATCTATGCTTATAGCAAAAGAAGTCTCTCTTCTGCTGGATGCTTTTGTGAGTCCATTTTCTTTTGATTACAAACCTGTGGAAATCTTCACTTCAACCCAGATCTTTTCCAAGATACTTATGCTAAATGATACTCTCTATAAGGAATTTTTATGTTTTATGTAATCAGTGCAAGCAATATGTTCTGCTCTAAAGGTTCACCTATTTAAGATGGTCCTGCCAGGGCACAGGCATTTTGAATTGAAATGTAAGCTATTTTCTCTTGCTGTTATAAATATCATGGACAATAACCACTTGCGTTTCTTGAATAATTATTGCCTTATTGCTCTCACTGTAGGATACCCTTGTAATTTTTACCATATACAGAGGCTAAATTACTAAAACGTTCACTTGTGGTTTGCTCCCCATAACTAGACTGACCCAAAAAGCAGCATGCTGTTCTTACTGCTGCAGTACGTTGCACAATCAGGACTGTCGTGAGTTGTACTTGATAGTTAATCATACCTTACACATGTTGTACATCTCTCTTTTTTGCTAATTCTAGGCATGTTTATCTCAGCTTGCAAGCTGCTCATGTCAGGCTGTAACCCAGCAGCAGATAATTTACCTCTTTCAAATGTTATTTTGCTTCCACAGAACTGGAAATTTTTCTCATTTAGATTTTATCTAAATTCTGCTGAGCTCCCTGAAGCCTTTATGTGGACCCTATTATGGCCTTATTTGCACCATTCCTCCTTGTACCTCCTCTCCCACCCCTTCTTCTGCCATTGTTAGCAATGTACATGCTGACATGCTCTCCCAGGTGCCCACCTCTGCGCTCCAGAGATCTTTGCAATACTTAGTGTGTGGAGCGTCTGATACATACTGATAATCTTCCCAAGCAAGCCTTGCTAAAGGCACCCTAGACACAACTCATTATTAAACTTTAGCTGCCAGGAATGTGTGAGGCACTCACCTTTCAGAGCTAACAGGCAATAACATTTTTAACATTACTTTCTCTTCCCCCAGAGAGCCTAGATAATGTCCTCTCTCTCTGTTTACCCTTTTTTTCATGGATGAGTTTATGCACACAATCTGCCTCTTTTTCACCACCTGGCAAAAAAAAGTCAGATAGCCCAATTAGTTGGTTACTAACAACAAAGACAGTAATCCAAGTTTCATCTAAATTTTGGTGGAAGAAAATAAAAATCTTATGCAGACCATGGGTTGTAACTTAACTTAGGGAGAAAAATGTCACAAATAAGGTTTTATCATCTGGTAGTAGTGTACCTCCTCAGTTCCCACACTAGAACAAAACATTTAATTTTTGAATGATTCCACAAAGATTTGCATTCTCAGCATGGTATCCTGCTGCAATTAGCCCTTGCAATAAAGCACTGGAAGATATCTGCAGCAGCAAGATTCTGGGTTCAGGTTTCAGAAGGCCTTCTTTAAAGGTCATATTGCCCAAGGCACCCACAGTAAGCAATGCTTCCATACTCAATTGTCTCCATCTCGAGTGCTGTTTCTCAGTGAGCAGCACACTTATTTGTGGATTAACAGAAGCATACCCACCGTCACCAGTAATAACTGCAACACCTGGTTCACAGCAGTTTTGCCATTCATCATTCCTTTAGATTCTTCATTTGCAAGTGCAAATGTCCCAGAATAAATTTCCTTTAAAGCACATGGCTTTCCCTGCCCCATCCCCATAGTGTGCCTTGGTTGCTAGTGGTCAGTAGAACACAGAGCTATGCCCATGAAAGATCCTTTCCAATTCATAACGATAAAAGGAGAGCTGGGAGAAGATAGATCTTCATATTTTAATTGTTTAAAAATATCAGACAACAGGTAGCACCTAGGATAGTCAGGGGATGCACACTTCATATTCTGTCCATCATAACCCAGAATAACATCACTCTCTGCAATAAGATTTGCCACTTTGCTTAGCTTGCAGCGACTGCACTGAGGTTAAGGCACAGTGAAGAGCAAAAATGAAGAATGTAAAAGATGCTTTAAAAGCCTACATTTTGCAAAGAGATTTTAATTCAGCAGTTCTACATGGGAGTCACTGAGATGCAACCAGCCTTCCAGCCCGTTTCCTCCCTTCACTCCCACTGTTTTCTGCACACTAAATATGTTTTTAATATTTTTACAGGGAAAACAGCACAGACACGGGAGATGTCAGAGACTAATCAGGACCAAACCTGAGTCAGAAAAGCTCATTGCTACACTGCCAAATTTCCTGCACTGTCCTGTCAGATGGACACAGTGTGGGAACCATGTCAAGCTGAGACGGTCTTTCATTTCCTATGCTCAATCTCCCTTCCTCTCACATTGAAAACTAAGACTACCGATTATATATCTGATGTGCCATTACGCCACAGAGGCATCAGCCAAATTATTTTCATTCCATATTGCATCTAGTGAAGCTCTATACAGATTGTAAATAAAATGTCCATATTTCAAGGCAGTCAAAAAGCCAATATCATGATCAACCTGTCTGTCTGTCTATCCAGGCCCATCACCCCATTCTTGCTGTTGATGACACAAGCAGGAACCTGACAATTTGCAATCAGCCAGGCAGAGGAAGCTATCCTGTTCTGAGGCAAAGACATGCAGAACAGGTTTCTTTGATATTCTCTAGAGCATCATATATTAATGCCATAAATGTGAGATAGAGTTACTAATTTTTTCTTCCCCCGCCTTCCCCACTCCTTAGGGAGAAACCCCACAGAATTTAACAGGGAGGTAACTAATCAACTTCTAAAGACATGAAAGATTTCTGAAGAGGTTATCCCTATCATAACAACGTAAATATAGATAACTCCACTGATGACAATAAAATTCCACTGAGATAAGAGCACTAATCAAGGCTTAAAGAGTTTTATTCAATATTCGTTCCTTTTACGCGATATTTGGAGCCATTCCACAGAAGAGATAAAATCCTCTGCTCAGTTGAAAGGATGGTTACAAAGTAACCTTTTATGGAGGTTTCCCATTGAATTTTTAAGAACTTTTCCATTAGTACAAAATGACAATATTGTATCCAGAAAGTGCTTTGTTCATTCAATGGTACAGCATCTATACAATGACTCTTCATCTGAGCTATTACAGCAGTTAAAGAAGGAATCCATTTTATAGAGGACATGCACCACTTCAAAAGAATGAAGGTGATAAATGCTGTAACTACCAGCATTTCTTCCAAATGAGACAAGATACTCATTTAACTTAAAAATTGAAATTTAAAACCTATCTGCAATCATACAATTTGATGATTTTACTAGTAGCTGGCCGAAGACAGACAAATGCTCATCCTGCTAAGACAGAGTGATCTTCGCAATTGGGGCCATCACTGCAGCAGCCAGGTAGGGCAATTTCTCAACTTTCAGGGCACAAAGGTTTTTGAGCCTTTTTGTTTTCTTAAACCCTGCAGGAGAAAGAAGATTCACTACTCACAATGGGGTTTGAGAGAAGAATCATTTCATCAGTAGTGATTCTGGCCTCAAGTATGATTTTTCTATTGTGTGGTTCAAATGAAACACACTATTTCTAGCATCGCAGTAGCTCCAACTGGTAAAACAAAAGATATTGTAGACTAAGAAGTATCTGAGGAACTGACTGTCTATCATAACAAATGAAATGAAAATTCCACACCATTTAGAGCTCTCCCACAGGAGTAATGCATGCAGCAAAGTTTCAACCAAATGGAAAATGCAATAGCAGCACTGAACTTCATTTTCTTGTATCTGCTCTGAATTTTACAGGAGATATACTTTAAACATCTGCAATAATTATACTCAAATTATGCATGATTGTCCCTAGAATCCCAGTAAAAGATCCCCCTTCTCCCTCAATCCTAGCTTCCCTTAAAATCACAAACCCTTTGAAGAAATTATTACTAGTGATAACGCTAATCAGTCAGAATTTCATTACTTTCCATTCAACATCGAGTACTGAGGAATGCATACATGGTTCCAATTCACCTATTTGAAAGTCTGTTAGCAAAAATGTTTTATTTTTAACAGGGATAAATAAACTGAAGAGGAGAAGGGAATAAATAGGAGCACCCTTTTGAGACAAGACTATCACAAACCCACCAATTTCTCCTACTCCTCTGTTGAGCAGACATGCTGAGTGCTGACTTTCCCTCCTGCCAGAGGTCCTCGAAGAGACAGAGTGATATGGAGACACATAGTGAAAGCTACAGCTGAGATTCCAGTTTATCAAGATGGATGCATCAAGTGAAATTAAGAACACTTGGACTTAATGAAGTTTCAATCAAATTCCACACTTTTTAATCAGTACTTCTGCTAAGTTGTGTTTAAATCTGATTATTTTTGCTTCTATGGTAGGTTCTATGAAAGTCACACAGCTGTTCATATTTAAGCTGGCTCACGTAACAGAATGCAGCACTCCAAAGAAGTAATTAATGGTCATGTGGAACAGGATGACTCACCATCTCTTAATAAGTCACAAGTGGTAAGGCATGAGCAAAACAGGCAAGTCACACAAAGTAGCTGTCATCATGTCCTTCTCACCATGCCATGCAGGAATGCATTGTGCATCTTGAAAGCTATAGAAAATGTTTCCAAAGGTTATAGATACTTTGGTGAATAAATGTCACTGACATGATACTGTGTGCCCTTTTAGCTCCCAAGTACATTTTCTACAAGGCACTCCTAGCTCTGGAACAGTCAACCTAAGCAGTCTACCTGAGAATCAGGAAATCCATAAGTAAATGGTTTTTAAGCCAAGAAAATTAAGTTTTTGCCCTCAAGCACAACTGAAAATGAAACTCTATAAATAAATTATTTTGCTGCACACACACAGAGTTATAGTTCCACTCACTGATAAAAGGCTGCTATCCCAAATCATTTTAGGAGCAAACCCCCAACTCCCCAGTTCCTACATTGAGTGGACCTCCAAATCTAACACCAGCAACTGCTGCCCTAGTAAGGAAATTTCCCTCTGGCATTCTTAGCATCTTTCATGTTTTCAGGAGTCATCTTTTTCCATCTTACCTCACTATGACACTGCCTTCCTACAGGCCAGACATGTAACAAGAAGACTGAAGGGCAAGGGGTGAAGGAGTTTGTTTTGGTTTGTTGGGGCTTGGGGGTTTATTTTTTGGTTGGTTGGTTGGTTGTTTTTTGTTTTCTTAGGGTTTGAGGCGGGGTGTTGCTTGGTTTTGGTTTTAATACAGCCAGCACAGAAGAACTTAATCCTCTATGAACGCTTTTTATGAAGCAGAACCAGAACACTTTGACTTTGTTTTTTTCCTTCACAGAAGCGAATGAGCAGAGAATACATTTTAACAGGGCAAGCTGAATATCTCAAGAATTCTGTTCAATCATCCATACTAAAAAAAAAAGCAGTCAAAAATAAGTTTCTTCACATCAAACATCTCACTTTTATAAACAAAAAGTACTCAGGAGAAAAATTAGAATCCAAAAATTCACGTCAGATCGAAAGAGGTGCTGGTAGACCTGAAACAAAGAATTTTCAATGCACTTAAAATGTTCATTCCTGAAATGTTTTTTCTGTTTTTCAGAACTGCCAAACCGAACAACAATCTGTTCTTCACAATCTCTTGTGCTCTTAAATTCTGCTGCACCAGAACGTTAAATTACAAGTGTCTTGTATCAATCAAAAGCAAGTTCTTAAAGAGTTATATTCCTTGATGATAACTCTACCTGTAAGGGAAGAAGTCCTTTTTATACTTTTTATATTTAATAAAATGATCACACAAAATTTTGTTTGACTTTGTCTCTGCAGTTGAATTTATTTAAAATAGGACTGGCTCCAGCTTACTGGTTTTATATTAAATGACATTAGGAAGAATAATATATTTAATCAGGACAAAATACTGAGTATCTACTACAAAAATTATCTGGTCTTCCTGCAATCGGACAATCTTTTTGTTTATTCTTCCACATCACCACTGTGTTTTAAAGAGAGTGCTTTTCTGGATATCCCCTAGTCACAGGTCTGCAGCTGAGAAACTTAACACCTTTTCCTTTCCACAATTAATAATAAGGCACAATAAAAATCTTTCTAGGAAATGTTTAAAAAGCATAAAAAGCATAAGGTATTTTTTCCAAGAACTTGCCATAGATTCGCTTTCCTTGGTCTGTCATGACTTATGTACTTTTTAGGTTTTATGAAAACTTTAGACCCTCGAGGATAAAATGCCTCCCAGAGCACATGGGGGTGAACCCAGTACTGTTGCTGAGTTTTGCATACCATTGAAACTCTTGAATTAAAATGTCATTTTCTAATTAAGAACATTTTTGTGGTTGTTTCTAATGCTGCAGAGCTCTGTGCTCCCTAGGAAGGAAGGAACTAATTCCATTCTTTTATCCTGAAAATTTCAGAGCTTTGTTGAAGGCCTCATTTTGCCCTCAGTTAATAACATCAGTAACACTTTTCCAATTTCAGAGTAGTCTTAAGAGAAATCAAATTGTGGTGCATTTAATATATTGGCTAAGCTACTCATACTGCAACAGACAATGGCCAGGGATATGATGACAGAAACAAGGACAATGGCAGCCCTGTATAAGCGAGCAGGTTATTTACACCCCTCTTAAGAGGAGTTTCATCACTCGGGTTCAGTTCTGTTCACAGGACGAATTCCCTCAAGGTGCCCTTTCTGCGAGCAATGTCTATGGGAACAGATATCCAGTCATGTCACATCACAAACATCAGGAGGGAAGATGAGGATTGACATTTCCATTTATCCACTAAAGACTACAGGTGCACACATAACTCATCAGCAGATCTGCTAAAACAAATTTAGGACCTTTTTCCCTGTACCCTTGCTAACCAGATAACAGCTTTTATTCACAGATCCTGCACTCCCTGCAGCCCACTGAAGCAAAGCTGGCCAAGGCAGTTTGGAGCAAGGGAAAGGAGGAACACTACCATTGTCCCTACACCTTGGCACCTACCAGTTCATAAAGCCAGAAAGTAATGTTGAGGCAGACCCAAATATGCAGGCATAGATTCTCAGGAACTCTCATAATGCCAGTTTTGTTACAGTTTTTATTTCCTATGGGTGCAACAGATTACAATTCAGCCCAAAGGGATTTTACTTTTCAGTGGAAAGTACATTTGTGTTAACAGACCACAATGTATTCGTAAAACTACCAATCCAGGGCTTTACAAATCCTGCATGTATACAATTTGTCATTAACCATTAATTTCACCACCATCAGTATATAAAAGCTCTGAAGATTTGTACTAGGAATAGATAAGAAACTGCATCATTGCAACAGGAAGAAAACCCCAGACTCCCTTGCTTGGAGCAGCTCTGAAGACAGGGCTCCAGATTCCTCATTTTGCCATCACATAGCAACACAGAGGACTATTATTTTGGTAGAATCAATATAAAAAAGTGTGGAATTTCATCTCACTAGAGAAACAGAGCTCTTATCTTTCTTATGGCTCATTTTATTCTCTCTTAAGAGGAGTCTAAGAACTTCAGTCACTAAAACATGAACATGCAAATGAACTATACACTGTAAACATATTACCTCTTCTCAGGCTGCCTTGCTGTTAAGTCAGAAGGCTCAGAGATATTTTATCTCTTTTCATTGGAGTAGGATAAGGCACGTTTCCCTGATATTTAAAGTGATGTTTCAGGTTAAGTTAGTTAGCAGAGTATTGAAAAGGAAGCAAATGCTGAGCTGCGCAATGGCACATTCAGAACACAGCTATAGAAAAAATAAGTACCTTTACAAAGCGTCTTTTTGATTTTAAAAAAACTTTACCAAGTAGTTTTGTTTGCTGTCCATAGACAGAAAGGGCTGAATCTTTCATCTGGATATCACTGGGGTTTTGATATTCAAATCCATACCAATCCCAGAACCACTGGATTATTGGAAGGTTTGATTTAATTCTGCATTATGCTCTTGATGCCTACAAGGCTCTGTCAAGTCCAGACTTACTTTGCACAGGGGGAAAGCTATGCATGTACAGTACAAAGGAAATGTCAGTTCCTGTCATTTTCCACCCATCCACCCCAGCCATACAGATTATGTTTTTCTTCTTCTTCTATGGACTTAAATCAGCTACTAATCAGAGCTAATTTCCTGTGGAAGAGGATGTTAGAAAGACATCAATTCATGTAAAGCCTAAAATCCCAATGCAAAATTATCACTAGTAATTAAACAGGTTCCAGAAACGTGCTGGAGAATATGCCAACACAAACATGTATAGCATCTGACTCTGTAAGATAAATACGTGCACCAGCTATAACAACAGCACAGGAATTACCACATTTAAATACTTAATAAAATACTACTGTAATCAATGTCCCAACATCCTACACATAGGAAGTCTTTTCTCATTTCTATAGTGATGAACTTATACCATGAAACTGGAAATCTAATTACGCTGGCTTGTAACTGTGACCACAGAATATAATTATAGCTATCTCCAGCTAAAATAATTGGACAGCTGTTCTTAAGAAAAAAAAAGAAGTCTTCTTACTTGGCTGGAGATACTCTGATAGGAAGGAATTCCCTAGCAATTTTACAGGCCATTTGTTCTTACTAATGTAAAAATGCCTTTTCAGGTGTACTAGAACAGGGCTGGCAAGC
>JANHGB010025238.1:0-10044 GCA_026283785.1 Coracopsis vasa | reverse complement strand
CCCCTGTTTCAGTTTGAACCCATCACCCCTTGTCCTATCACTACAGTCCCTAATGAAGAGTCCCTCCCCAGCATCCTGGGCTCCTCGTGTTGTTGGAGGACAGGCATGCGAAGATGGGCTCCAAAAGCTTCCAGGGCTCTCACTTCTCACTGGAGAAGGGCCATACTGGGTGATGGTCCCAGGGGATCGCAGGGGACCGGATGTCCCTGCAGTGGCTGGTGCGGACTCTGCCATGGCAAAAGCTCCCTGTAGCAGATGTGTGATGGAGTAAGGTGGAGATGGAGATGGAGATGGAGATGCACATCTCGCATCACTAAGATGTGGTGGAGAGCACGGTCTTGACAGTCTTGGTTAACCAAGTTCCTTGCTTCTTGCTTAACCAAGTTATGTGCTTCTTGCTTTTGATTAAACCAAAACTGTGCCTTCTTTCCCTGCTCTAAAGGAAGGCAAACCAGGCAAACACTGCACATGTTTTGCACTCCTTTCTGAAGTGTCTCAGTTGCATCCAGGGATGTCATCGGGACACTTCTCATCATCTCCATCAGTTGTATGCACAGTATATTGCAATGGTCCTGCCACTGCCTCCCTTCCCAGGGCCGTGCTGCTGTCCTAAGCATGCAGCCAGCTCCAGGCTCTTGGAAAAGCTGGCTTTGCCACCCTCAGCCTGATGTCTCTGCTGGCTGCTGCTGGGGACAGCATTTGTGTCCTCTCCGTGTATTAATCAGTGCAGTAATGAAGCATCAGGAGCAGATGTTCTCCCCTGTGAAGCTGCAGAGGTGGTTTCACACGCAGTGCTACAGCCCCAGCCTACTGCTCTTTCACCACCTTTCCCTTGTACTGGGTGGTGACAGGGATGAGGGAAGCAAATTGATTTCAGCATCACTGAAGGCAAAACCTTGTCTTGGCTGTTGTAGTGGCCCCGTGCAATTTGGCTTCTTTCTTGACGTTTTCATCTTAATTATTTTTTCCTACCCTCATAATGACAGAGCTGAACCCAGAAAACATGTTACCAAGCAATGTGAGGCCAACCAAACACCTTTATGTTCATGTAAACTCCAAGAGGGATCCTCTACCCACTTACACGAGCATCTCAGTACCGATTGAGATGCAGCAGACAGGGTATGTCCTATTTAATGCTGTAGCAGAACCTGCATTACTTCAGTGTCTTGCTTGTATTTCTGATGTCAATACCCCCAGAACCCTTGTGGGAAGCAACAGGTTGAGTGGGAATGAGCCATAGGGCTGGAAGAGCCCAAGACAGCAAAGAAAGGTGGGATTTGTAGGGATCTAACGCGGCCTGGGATAACGTCTGCTCAAACCTCTGCAAGCAGCACCCACATTCACACCAACAGCCTCAGTCTTTGGCTCCCCTCAATCTTCCCTTCTCTGTGTCCACCTGCATCTTGGGTTCCTGTGGCTGCTTGGGGTTTTCTGGGGTCCTCGAGCCTGTTGGGAGTGGAGATGACTGCAGCGAGATTGGGAGGTTGAGACACTGGCTAATCCTGTTAGGAAGGCAGTGGTTATTGCAGGGCTTCCAGTGGGACCTGCTAAATGAACCATAATGCTGTAATGAGATTTCCTTTTCCCGGCCAGACTAAATGTTCTTGGCCACTGGGAATAAAAGGTCGAGGAGGGGAGAGAAAAATAAAGAGAGGGAAAGTAAAAGGGGAGGGGGAAGCCTGGCTCAGGCTCCATCTATCTCCGTTGCATCAAAAAGCTCTCGGATGTGCCTCGTTATTGCAGCTCACTTCTGTGCCCTGTGAGTGCAACTCAGGGCAGTAGCTGCCCTGTCCTCCTCTGCAGGGGGTTGATGGGACCCTGAGAGCAAGAAAAACACATTTGAGGTGGTGATATAACTCCAAGATTCAGAGAAGGAGAGAGAGGCTTCTTTAGGAACCAGCAGGACGCTGGGGAGAGAAAGAGAAACAGGCTGTGGGGCCATCGAGGAGAAAACGTGCCCTAGAAAGACAGCGGATTCTTTGTAGGAAAGCTGGATTCCATGAAGAATGTCCAAAGTGTGTTGTATTCTGACTTGTAGTGCAATAAGGAAAAACCAGCAGCCTCCTGCTCTTCCCCAGCTGTGATTGCAGGCAGTCCGCAGGGGAGGATGCTTTGGGCTGGGGCAGCTCGATCCTGGTCTTGTCCTTGCTCTGCATTGTGACATCCGTTAAGATGTGTTCCTGGTGATTTGGGTGGGATGGAGTCAGGGCAGGGATGGATTTGATCCATTGCATGGTCTTTGCAGACAGTGGGGTTTTAGATGAAAACCCACAGCTGAGGCTGATGTTAGCTCCAAGACCATCCCCTGTTCATACTGGACCATTGGCCAGCTGATGGGGATGGCTGCTGTCCTTGGGCAGCAAGGGCTGTACCCAGCTCCGCAGGGATGGCTGCATTAAACACCTCCTTGCCTGGGAATTATGCCCAACGAATTGGGCATTATGAGACAACGTTCCTGATTCAAACAGCAACTCCTGCTGAGGGGCCTTGGTGTGCATTGGTGTGACCCCTTGCTCCCCAACAAGGCAGGAGTCCCAGCTGCTGAGCCCCAAGGGGTGGCATTGGTGGCAGCGAGTGACATTTGGGTCACACAAGGCTGATGCCACCTTGGCAACAGGCAACGCACGCAGTTCAATCACAGCCTCTGCTAATGCCACATCCCTCTCTCCTCCTCCATCAGCTTGTTTGCAGGTGTTCCCAAACTTCCCAAATTGGCCTCATTTGGCCCTGGAATGAGAAGCTGCCCTCCATGGGGAAGGGCTGGGTTCTTTGTCCCATTGCTTGCTCCAGTGGGGTCTCTGCTGGGGAGCAGTTTGGGGCTGGGAGCTTTTGATGCAGGGAGAGATGCCCCTGCTGTGACTTGTGTTTTGCAACAGCTCTTTTCTTGCTTGATCTTGATCTTGCTTGGGGTCCTTTCCTATTCTTCCTGGTCTTTCTTTTTGAATGTCTGACTCTGATTTATTTCTGTCTAAATGGCAAACAGAAGCTTTTGGGTTGCCAAGTCCCAGACTGGGTTTCTCTGGCTGTGGCTGGTGCTTTGGGGTGAGCATTTTCCAGCCTTCCCCTGCTCCAGGGATTCCTGATGCTCCTTTAACCTCACAGTGAAAACCCTGAGCCCTGTCTCTTGGTCCTGGGGGTGCTGCACACACATTGGCTGACCCCAGCCCTTTCTGTGCCTCAGTTTCCCCACTTGGATTGGTAGGGTTGGTAAGAGGATGGTTATTTTCCAGTGCTTCACAGGGCTGTGATTCTCAGGTCCGAGGTGGCCTCTTTAGCTGCTGGGCTGTTTTTCCTGTTTACTGTGTTTTCAGCCTCAAAGCTCTCCCTCAGGCTGCGTGGATGGGTGCCTCCACTCCTAACTCAGAGCCTGTTTCCAGGCCATCAGCTGCTCCTGCTGCAAAACCCCTCAAATGATGATAGGGAAATAACACTGCTAAAAATAAACCAAAACCCACAGTGTTTGGATGCCACCTCTCCTGGTACCTCCTGAGGCCCACAGCCTTCAATCCTGGCCTCGGAAGGGCAGTACCATTGCTGGGCTGGAGATGGGTGCAGCAGGGATGGGTCTGTCCTGCTCCATCAGCTGTGGTGCTTGGCCAGCATAGGGGCAAAGCCTGTGGGTCTCCATCCTCCTGCCTGGGCTCTTCTCCAGTGTTTAGTGGGTTGAGAGGGGGATTCAACGCATCTGATGTGCGGTGCTGACAGCCACATCTGGAGACACCGATGAAGTCCAGAGGAGCTGCAGCACCTCTGGATCCCAACTTCAACCCAACTCCCTTGGGCAATGTGCTTCTGCCAGTGGTCTGATGGCAAAGGGACCGTGTCCTGTGCTGGAGTGGCCACTGAAGGAGCCTGAGGGTGATGGCAGTGCTGCTCCTGCTGAGACCTCACTTCTCCTGCTTTGGGAGCAAGATGGGACCCATCATCCCAGGTCCAGAGCTGGACTGGGAGCAGAAGTGGATCAGGAGAGCTGTGGAGCAGTGAGTCCTACAACCATGAGCACTGGGCTGAGCTGATGCCAGCCAGCTCTGCTCAAAGCAGTACGGAAAGGTGAGGCCATCCACAAGCAAAGCCCAAAGCTACAGTGGGATGTAGGCAAACCCATGGGTCAGATGTTAATGTCACAGCAATCAACTTAATCTGGGCTCTCATAAGAGCCAAAGTGTGTTAAAATGCAGCAGGAAAAGCAGGAGCCTGGAAATAAAACCAATTGGGGCCCCTCCAGTGTTTCCCTGGCATGGAGAGCCAGGATTTCCCGGGATTTCACCTCCTCCCTCAACAAACTGGGCAGGATCCCAGGACTAGGAAGGTCTATGTGTGCCCACCAGGAAACCTATCCTTACCTAGGACTGGCCCATCCGGAGGAGGGTAACTCCAGCTTGAGAGCAAGGAAAACACATTTTAGCCCTCCCAAAGCAGCTGGGTTTGGGTTATGGGCAGCAATGTCACCCTTGGTGGAGGTATCGAGGTATATATATATGTATATATATAGATATATATATATTGAGGTGGAGGTATACCCACAGGAGGTATCGAGAGGTGGAAATCCTCCTGCTCTTAAACACAGACACAGTTTTCCTTCCCCAACAGCACCAAACCAGAAGGTTTGGGGGTGTTCTCTTTTTGGGGGTACCTTTGGTACCTCTTTCCTAAGGAAACAGGGCTCATCCAGCTGCGCTCTGGTTTATCAGCCCGCCTCATCCTAACAAACCCAGCTGATTTCCACCAAATTTAATGGGAGGGTTGAGACCTCCAAAACAGGATGTTTTTGGTGAGTTGCATGAAAATGGGTGCCAGGTGGCTGGAATGAGCGGGATGCCGAGCAGGGGGCTGGGATTTGGGCTGAAATCCATGAGGCTCTGGTGATCTCACAAGGAAACATCGAGGATGTTTTCAACCATAGGCAAAGTCTCTGTCAGTGTTATTAGAGCTGACGTCAAGGCTGTTTGAGGATGAGGTCCCCAGCACTAAGGAAGCTCTCACAGGTGACCCCAGTGAGCTGCTCAGCCCCTATTTCCTCCCATTAGTGGGGCCAGCCCTGCTTCCAGGAGCTTGGAACCAGAGGAGCTGCAATGAGCCAGGATTTGGCCACAGGGAGCACCTTGCAGCTTGGAGGTAGGTGAATCACTGGGGCTGAGCTGGGTTTTGGGAGCCAGAAGCTGTCAATTGCTGTTTTAAACCAAAAGCAAGCTGTGAACTCAGGGCCTGGCACGTTCAAACCTGCTGCTGGGGCTTCAAGCGAGGTGCTGAGCTCTGCTGGCTGTGCTGGTGTTTGTCAGCGTGGTTTGTAGGAGGGTTTGCTTCATCTTGGCTTGACAAGAAGAAGCTGGGTAATACGTTGGAACTGCAGCAGTGTGTCAGGATCCCATTCAAGTCCTTCCAGAGAGCAATCCGAATTCCTGGCATACTCCTGCAAACTTCTCCGCAGTCAGTGGGAAGCCTGAGCATCGCCTTTCCTTTGTTTGGTTCGGGGAAGAAAAGGAGAAAATCCGCAGCTCTGTCTCTTGCCTTCTTGGTTTTATCCCTTTTTGGGGAGCTGCTGATGTTTGGGTTGGGATGGATCCTTGGTTGCCATTTGGCCATGGTCAGATGATGTTAATACAGAGGTGGGTGATCAATACCTTTGTGTCTCCCTGTGTTTGCACATCTCTTGCTGGGGCTGGGATCAGCCTTTCACAATCACCTTCCCTTTGCTGCTCCATCCAGGCTGGGGCTGCACAGCTTCCTCCTCCTCCTGGGGTACCTCGTGGGGTACCTCCTGGGGTACCCCAAAGATGCTGCTTCACTTGAACATGTCTGCGGAGGGGACCAGGGATGCTGGCATCTCCCTCCCTCCCCATCCTGCGAGGGGCTTTGCTGGTGGGGAATGAAGTATTTTTGGCTTTTTATTTTTGCCCTTCTTGCTCTTTTTTAGGCATTAAGAGCTCACCAGCAGCTGTTTCTCTGCTTTCGGGTTTGCTTTGTGTTCTTTTTTGCAATGAATGCTCTGCAGATTTGGCTTATCAGGCTTGTCAGCCTGCTCCAAGCCCTCCGCTCTCCTCCCCGTCCCTATTTACCCAGGGCACCGGCTGACGCAGGGCCCTTTCCTGTGTTTGTCACCACCCACCCCAAGGTCCTCCGGTGATAACTTTTCATGTAAGATTAGAGATTTGGATCTTTTGGAACAAGTGTTTAACCCACAGTCCTCTGAAACGTGTCACTTAATAGGGAGAAAATACCTAAAACCTCTCAATATGCTGCTCCAGGTTGACATGAAAGTGATTTTTCTGGTTTGGAATTACCCCAGTAATTGATCCAAAGGTTAAAAGGCACCATTCGGGGGCCTGATCCCACTGGAAAGGAATGGGCTTGAAACAGGGACTCAGATGATATAAACCACTGGGAACTGGCTGGTTTTAGCTGGCTTTAATGATGTGGATTCTGCTGATTTCAGTGGAGTCGTGGAGCTCTGCTGCTGCCGAGCATCTGCCCCCAAACTTACAGCTGCTGGTGGATGGCTCAGGCACTTGTGTTTCAAAACAGCGTTTGCATCTGAATCACCCAGAAGTAACTGGAACCCCTTCCAGCCACTGAAGCAAGGTCTTCAAGCAGGGAGGGTTTCATCTGTCTAAATCAGATCCTGGATTCACAGGAAGTCCTTGAACTTTGGGGTGGTTTTGAGCCCTCCAGCGTGTCCTTAAAATGATAATGAAAGCCCTTTTGATTGTGATGGGAAGGTGGTAGGGCTTGGGCTGGAGGAAATGTTCTATGATGGCTTTTAAAGGTAGGGGGTTCACGGTTTGAAGCACAAGTAAAAGAAACACAAGGGAAGACAGGCAGGTATTTCTCAGCCTTGTAATAGTGATGAAACATTAATTCATCCCCCTGGAATTTCTTGTTTGTGTGCTCCCGTGATTTCATTTCTGTGGTGTCTGTATGAAGCTTGGCTTCGTTGAATGCCAGAAGCCAAATACTCTTCGACTAATATCTTTTTATTAGATTTGGTGTGTGCATGCGTGCCTGCAAGTATGTGTGACAGAGAGATCACCCTTTATAACCCACTTTATACCCTTGGAGGCTGTGCGATGCGCTCCAAACACATCCTTCCAGAAGCACATTCCCAACCCTAACCCCCAGTGCAGGGAGGTTTAATGGATACAGTTGGGTTTTGGTGGGATTTACAGGTGTCCGGTTGGAAGGGAGCGTGGTTTCAGGGAAAAGCTGATATTGCTGTTTGTGCTGGAAGACTCCGTGTTGCCGTGGCTCTGTTTGGTAGCTCAGGGCTTGTTACAGCTCCTGAAAATGGGAAGCAAGGAGTTTCACCCCCAGAACACATCCAGGAGCTGGCACAGGGATGTGAGCGCCCTTGGCCATGTCCTGCAGGATTTAAGGGCAGTTTGGATTGCCTCAAACCCCCACCTTTTCCCCCATGCACCGTGCAGAGGGAATGATGCCAAGGAATCCCGCCGGGCCAGTGGCGTGGGCAGGGCATGGGTGGGGAGGAAGGGGATGAAGGCAGCAGGACTCCTCCTTGCGGGTCCTGCCTGGGCACAGGAACCTGTGTTTATGCCCACAGTGGCCAAGGCAGCAGAGAGCGCAGAGCTCTGCTGGGGACTTCCCAGTCGCCCCTGTGCTGCTCTGCTCTGCTCTAGCCCTGGAGAGGACAAGAGCGAAGGCTCACTGCCACCTCTAGGCAAGCACCCGCATAGGCGCCGGCTCTAAACTAGAGCACAGACAGGCAATCCTGGGATTTGTCCCAAATCACTGCAGTCTCTGTGCCAGACCCCCCATCAGCTGGTGTACGCGCGCGTGTGTGTGTGCAGTTACATAGCTCCTTAAGCTTTAGTATAAATATATTTAGCCGTTTCTTTATTCCCAGGGCAGTAATCCCTCCAACACATTTCGAGTTGCATAGAAATAGCAGCCGAATAACTCCAGAGCTGTGGCTGCCAGGGATATTGTGTGTGAGCTGTGCCGAGGCCACGTTTTCCTAAGGATCTTAGAGCTGAGCATCCCGAGCAGCACATTCCCATTGCGTTCCCGGCTCCCAAAAGAGAGGTGGGTGAGGATGAATGGCAGCAGGAGAGGGGAAAGAGCCCCGATCTGGGAAGGGGGAGGGAAAGGAAACTTGGGGGAGCATTAGCTGCTGGGTTTATATTTGGCTTCTCTAACCGCTGGCAGCATATGGCCAGAGGCAAGCAGAGCTGAGCTGATTTCAGAGAGGGGGAACTGGGATGCAGCTGTGTGAGGGGCAGGGAAAAGGCTATTCCCAATCCCAAGCAGGTTTGGGGGATAACTTGCTTGGTGGCACTGCCTGCATTTGCTCAGAGCTGTGAGAAGGGGGGAAGCAACTTCCGTGGATGGGGGGGCTTATTCAGAGGTGGGATCTCTTTGGGGTTCTCATCTACCCATGGAGGATGAGGCAGGATGATAGGAACACGTTCCCTGTGGAGAAATCCTTCTCCCAAATGCTCTTGGCTGGAGGAAGGAAGGTACAAACATTTGCTGTCACATCAAGAGCTGTGTGGGAATGGGCTCACTGGATGCAGATGGGCTGGAGAGGGTCTCGCTCCACCTTCTCCATTCACAGCCCAGCATCTGCCTCATTAGCTGCTTATGAACCTCCAAGCCTCCCTCTCTGGGCTGACTCATGGCCACCAGCTGCAGGGAAAGTCTACCTTGGGGCTGCTCCTGGCTTAGGGGGATGAATGGGACATGCACAGGCCGGCAGCATCCTCCTCATCCTGACCCTTTGCTCCTGCCTTGCCCAACAAAGCTCCATCTGACACAGGAATGAGCATTGTCCTGTTAAGCTCTGTTAAGGTTTGCTTCCCCAGCATGGGTTTGCCTCCTGCAGTTGTGCCTCACTGGCAGGAGGGCACAAGAGCAGTGAGGTGTTGGTGGCTGGAGCTCATGCTGGGCTTTGGGATGGCTTTGGCAGCGCAGAGTCCCTTTGGATGCCTCCCTACAGCGCTAAGGCCAGGCTCAAAGATGGGAGCACTGAAAGAGGGGAAGGGTTTGTGTTTGTCTTCAGCTGAGACTTCTCAGCCTGGGACAGGGTCATGAAGCGCTGGTGTGCACCTACACATCCCTCCACAGGGCAGGTTTCCCTGCCCAGCACATCACAGCAGATGTTGTTGGGTAGCTTACTATTAGATTAGTCCTCTTGCATCTAAATAGGCCTAATTATGTTTTCATTAGCCCCAGACAGTGTGTTACAGCGTGATGTATGAGGCGCGTGAGGAGGGGGGTGCATGGGGAAAGCAGCCCCAGTCCTGCTGCCGCGTTTGCCTGTCCTCTCCCCTTTGCCACCTCTGCAGAACTCCCAGTGTGCCGGGAGGGAACAGGGCTGCTCCCTTTCCTCTTCCCTGTGGGAAGTTCTGTAATTGAATCTCCTGCTGTGCTGTATTTGCCTGGCTCAGAGCAGCCATGGGGCAGGGAGCCCGAGCTGCTGGGCATCCACGGGCCATGCGTCTTCACCAGGCTGCAGCCACCTCTCCCTGCTCCAGTGAGAGCTGCCTTCTGGCCTTGGGAGGAGGCTGCAGCGGGTGAACCTCATATTCCTGCCCAAGAACCCACTTGGGTTTATATAATACTATATATCTATAATAGTGTGTTTGTTGTTGCCATGGGAATGAGCACAATTGTAAATCCTGGAGACTGATGTCAAGCCTTGGGCTTGCACTGGGCCTTATCAGGGGCAGATAGAGAGTCAGAAACGGGGTGATGGGGTGAGGAGGAGCCCCTTTGCTCCATCACCTGCGTACGGCCCAGGCTCGGTTCTGCCAGCAGAGGTACAGGCAGCTTTGGTGCTCAGGGCATCGCAGCGGGGTTGGTGCCATTTGCCCTGGATGCAGAGAGGGCAGGGGCAGACCTGGCAGGAAGGGAAAGAGGGGGTTTCCCGCAGCCATCAGGGCACAGCCCGGCTGGGAGCAAGAAGGGGGCTGTGAATGCAGCTTTCCATGGACCCTGAGGCAGTTGTTGGTGCCATCCTTCCTCTGCACTCCCTGTGGAGTACCCTGTTGGGTAAGCCTGCAACATCCTCTGGGAGCTGCTGCTAATTTC
>JANHGB010025236.1:0-11498 GCA_026283785.1 Coracopsis vasa | reverse complement strand
GAAGAGGCCAAAGTCTGCTCTCTTGAAGTCCAGGGCAGTGAGCTTGCTGCACGCTCTTCTCGCTGTCCTGAGGATCTTGAACTCTACCGTCTCATGATCACAGTTTTAATGGTTCTAGTATAAAAGCCTGGGTAACCTGAGAAACATCATGTTGGAAAAGGTTTCTGGAGTCTCTTCAGGTGACTGAGGTTTTATGTTCTTGTAACAAATCAGCGTGGATGTTCCACCAGCAACTTCTCATCAGATTGTCTCCAGGGAGCTCATGCTGCAAAAGAAGGGAGCTTGCCAGAGCACTTGCTGTCCGTTTCCTGGCTGCTGGGAAGAATGGATTTACTGGGGAAGGAAAAGACATTATGTAGCCTTTAGTTTCCCCATTAACACCTCCTGATCAACAGAGGTTCTTAAGTGAGGTGGCAAAGGGTTAGTTGCAGAGCTCTCCCTTTGCTAGATCCAGTTCTTGGTTGAATTTGCTGTCTTATGCAAAAGCCCTTCAGATCCCATGCAGAGGGACATTTGGAGGGGCAGGGAAGGAGCAGGCCATGCCAACACTTCCCCTTCAGTGCTGCTCTTCATCAGCTTGTTCTGAGCACTAAAGCCAGGAGGGAAGTGGGGTCTCTGGGTGGTAACTCGTGGCAGTAACTGTTGCATGCTGCTTCCACTGGTAAGAGTTTTATAGTCCATGACATGAATTTTAAATGGCTGAACTGCCTTTTACCTCCCCTGCCTGCTCACATGCTCTTCTGCTCACTCTGTTAGGAGACCCAAGAACTGCCAAGGGTTTTTCCCTCCTCAGCCATTTTCAGGAAACAAAAGACCTGAAGCTTTCCTGGCTCACACCCAAAGCTCCCTTTTACCCCAGGGTATGCGAGAGCAAAATGCAACTGAATCGGAACCTTTGCCCTTGACTTGGCGCTGGGGTGAGCTGAGTCCAGACTTGCCTGTGCCTTGGGACTGTGTGTGCAGCATCGTGTTTCCTCCTAGGGAGATCCAAACTTAAGCAGGTAGAGGGAAGGCTTTTTCTGCAGCTGCTATTGTCTGCTGCATTCCTGCCTCAAGCTGCCTCTGTCCGTATATAACTCTGGTTTCATTTCACTAGACGTTAAATGCTGTCATGTGAGTTGAAGAATGTAACCTCAGGACTTCTGGGGTTTTCTGTTGCTTGCTTTTCCTTGACAGAGTGCAATTAAACAGAGAACCCCATGTTGCTATTTCCTGCCAGGCGAGTTGGTCAGGTTTCTCTGCAGAGCGAATCTATCTGAATGGAAACGATTACTAAAAGCAGCTGATTCTGGTGCCTCCTGAATAGCTAGTGCAGGATTTTGTTTGTAAGCTTTGGGAATTAGTGCAATTTTAGGCATTGGCAGGAACCTCTTGATCCCACAACAGACTTACTGATTCCAGGTAAATTGTGATGAGCTGAGATTTGCAGCTTCCCCTCGTTCCAAGCAAAGGTTTGTTTCCTGTATGCAAATAGGAACTTTACAGCCCTGCAGTCAGCTTTTGCTCTTGGGCAGCTTCCTCTGTGACTCAGAAGGCTGTGGTTTAATGATAGCCAAGTTTTGGTGGCTTGAGCCATTTCTTCCACACAGCCCAAGCTACTTACTGCTGTCCTTTCCTCATTCAGCTGTTCCTGAGGCTGTCCTGGGATCAGAGATCTTGTCAACAAAGAGGACTTTCCCTCCTCTGGTGTTAACCTGGAGTTAGGATTAGGGGAAACCTCATTCCTTTCTAGGTTGCAAAGGAACCCCTGGATTGCACTGGTGCTGATACACCCCAGTGCTGTAACTTACTGACTGATTTCTCTTTGTAACATTGGGAGTGTTTGAGCTCTGAGCTCTGTGGTACTTTAGTATTGGTTTTCCTGCCAAGGCTAGAAGGCTTAGGTTATAATACTGCCAGGAGGCTTGCCACCAGCTGTGTCCTTTGCTTTCCATGTATAGTTGTGTAAGGAGCTGAAGGACTTGCAGAACTTCTCAAACACATCTGGCTCTGACTCTGATTTAACCAAGGCTGCTAATACCTTGGATTTGTGGCTCCTCCAGTCAGCCCTGAATGTTGGCTTGCTTTGATTTTTGATAAGAAGTCAGAAGAAGCAGGCTGATTCCTTAGGAATGTTGGTGGTCTAAAGGCTGGTGAACAAGGAGGGCAGTCCCAGACAAAAGTGGACTGAAGTCCTTAGAAAGAGCCTGCTTCTTTTCAGGAGTTCTGGGTGGATCTTGTGGCTGGAGGTCTCAAAGGATCACAAAGGGGTGAAATGCTATGCTTTTGGGAATGAGGCACCTAAATCCTTTGTGGTTTGGTTAAAAATGCCTGTCTGAGCTTTTGGAATGTTGCAGTGGTAAATGCAGGATCCAGTTTATGTTGAGTCACTCAGTTTACATTGAATCTGGAGTCTGCCCATATGGGAATATTCAGAGATTGGAGGAGCTTTCTTCTTAATGGGAGGGAATGATGTTTGGATTACAGCTTGGGTTTGGAGCCAGTCACAACTTAACTGGGGCTGGCTTCCACCCCTAGGCCTTGACTTGGTGAAAACAAATTTGGTCAGATCTGGCTGGTCTTCCACATCAAGGAAGCACCTGCCCAGCTCAGGGCCTGTGTTTGGGTTGGCAGAGATGCTGTCTTCTGCTCAGGGCTGGCTCCTCTGAGACACACTTGTTCAGAGCCAAGGAATCAGCAAAGTTATAAAGCAAGAGATGGCTTGTGCGCAGGTTGTACTGACCTGTTCTAGATCTTGCCAATGCAGTTAGGTTTTTGGCAGGGAATACTGACCTCCTTCCAAGTACACAGCAATGTTTGTTCTTTAATGGCATCAGTGTTGTAGCTGTAAGGGCAGTGAGCTTCATTTTTCATTGCTGATCTTGGTTAACACTAGGATAGAATAAGCTTCAACATGTTAATGGCCCAATCAGGCAGGCTCTGGTGATCAGTACCACTGATTTTCTTTGGGCTGCTTCTTGGCTTAGCTGAGGGTTTCTGTGATGCAGCCCCGATTTTGTCTGTGTGTCAGAGACTGACAGGTGTGGTGCAAAGCAGACATGAAAGGCCCGAGGAGAGCCAGGTTGAAGGCCATCAGATCTGCGAGACAAGCCCCAGGGAACTACCTTGTTCTGACTATGCTGTGGCCTGTACTTTGTGTGGCGTATGCAGGTGTTCCCCTTGTAATTTTAGCTCATGCAAAACATGGGCTCATCTTTGCACAGTGGGGGTTGCTGCATGGAACAGAACAGGTGGGTGTGCAAGAATTCAGAGTGACAGATGAATGAACCATCTTCCCCTCCACATCCCTCATACTCCTTTTTAAAGCCCATCTTCCTCATTGTAAACTCAAAACATTCCCTGGATTTGTCTGTAAGTGGAACAGCATGAGGTATTTCCCACACAGCCAAGGTCTTTGTTAGCTTAGGTCAGCTTTTGCTGGGTCTAAAACTGATGGGATTATTTCTTTTTTTTTCCTTTAAGATTTCTCTTTTTAATTGTTTTAATTCATTTCACTGTTCTGTGCTGTTAATGCAGCCAGCTCAGTGTTAACCCTTCCTATGAATGTGAGATCCCTTGTCTGCACAAGCAAACTAGCCTGTAGTCTCTGCTGTGTTGGTCAAGAGAAAGGAAAGAGAAATTGCTTTTCTGAGTTGAGCTGTACTTAGTGGTATGATCCACAATGGGAAATTCTGAGCATCCTTTTTAGGCTTGTGACCCTGGGAGATTGTGTCCCAGCTTTGAGCTGAGATCTGTAGGAGAAGGGGGAGTTGTAGCAGTTCACAGGCTGAATAGTCATTAGGAAAAGTAGAAATGGGGAATCCTCCTCAGATCTACATGGCCCTGCCTTTATGTTCTGTCCTGCTGCTCTGAGACAGGCAGCTGGGGAAATGAGCACTTGATTCCTTTCCTGATTGACTTTGTCCTCTTGATTTGCTGACGTTGTTACATTAAAGGGGGTTAGTGGTGATGGTGGTGCTGTGGTGGGCTGAGGTGGATCCAGCTAGAGGTGTGCAGAGATCAGTCATCCCTTCCTGAGGTGGGTATCCTGACCCTTCTCATCCCCACAGCTGCTGAGTGTATGTCACAGCCCTGTGGGGTCTGTGGGGCTGGGCAGGACAAGGCACAGGGAATTGGACTGGCTCAGAGAAGAGGGTGCCCATGGTCTTAATACCCGTCCCATTTCTGCCAACTTTCATTAGTGGTTGGTTAAAATAAAGGATTTCTCAGGAACATATCCCAAGATATGCCCAGGAGTCTTCCCTGGCAACCAGGAGCAAATGCTGTTCAGCTAGATTCTCTTTTGGACCATGGGTTTTATTCCAAGGCTCAGTTTCAAAACTTTAGTGGTGAATGGTTGATAGCTGCTGCCTGTGGTGTCTCGTGGGAGGGGAGAGGCATAGCTGTTCTGGAGGGGTTTTGACCATGGGGTGATTGGAAGCAGAAATAAAGAGTTGGCCATAGGTGCTTTGGATTGTGCTTCATACTCCCTCCTGTGCTTTAAACCCTCTGCCTTCCTTAGAGCAGTAAAGAGTAACAGGTTTGAAGGGAATGTTTTCTAACAGTCAGGTGATTTTAAAACAGCCTTGGCCAGAGACAGGCAGATGCAGTATCTATCACAGTAGGAACTAAAACCACCTGAGAACTGGGCTGTGATTTCTCAGCTCAGTCCTTAAAATGTTTCTTTTGCCATAGCACAGCTGAATGCAGGGAAGCTTTATGGGCAGAGGAACAGGCTTTGGCTTCAGGCCATTTGTAAGATACAAATGCAGGGGTTTTGCAGCTCAAACAGCAGTGCTGTCAGCCTGGATTAAGCTGATGTGCTGAGTTGCACCAGTTAATTACCAGCCCTACTCAGCAGTTCTGACCTCCCAACTTACCAGAATGGTATCCCATAAAAATGGTGTGTGGGCCACTTCAAGGTACAGTTCGTTTAATTTTAATCCCCTGTGGATGTTGGATATCTGTGCATTCTCAGGCTTGTCTGTAACGCTGCCAACAGATGTATCCACAAATACAGGTTGTGATGGGTTTGGGATGAGGATGGACTGGTAATCCTTGATTCTCTCTCGCCCACTGTCCTGGGTTCAGCAGTAGCAGTCATTTTTCTCCTTCTTAGTTGCTGGTGCAGTGCTGTTTTTTCGACTTTAGCCTGAGAACAATGCTGATAACACCAATGTTTTTAGTTGTTGCTAAGTAATGCTTACTCTGACAAAGGACTTTCTCACTCTCATGCTCTGCTAGGGAGGAGGGGAAGCTGAGAGAAAGCAGAGACAGGACACCTGACCCAAACTAGCCAAAGGGGTATTTCCATACCACAGCATGTCGTGCATAGTATATAAACCATGGTCTGGTGGTTTATGGTGGAGTTGGATTTTGAGTAGGCAAGGAAGAAGTGAGAGGATCAGCATGTAATTATGAAAGGTCCTAAGGGTTAAAGTTTTCCCAATTTTATTACTTTGATAATTTACTTTCAGTGTCGTTGTAGTGGAAAACAGAAGTCTTCAAGGAATTCCCATAAATGCCAGTGAGGGGACTTCACTGGAGATAGTGAATCTTGCAGATTTTATGTGCTGATTACCCTGGTCTCCAAGATCAAGGGGTGCTTCTGGTTTCCCTTCCTTTCACATTGCAGCTTCAAAGACAGCATTTGTTTGTTGCCCAAAGGGGAGGCTGAGTGTGAAGTAAACATCTGCAAACTCTGAAGCACTTCAGTGTTTACAGATGTTTGTGGGAGAAAAGTACTGCAGCTTAAAAAAAACCCAAAAGCAATTGGACATAAATACAATTTAATCACAGATGATTAAATGTTCCAGTAGAGTAGAGCCCAGGATTTTTAACTCATTTTGTTCTCTCTGTGGTGTCCTTTAGAAGAAAAGGCTTATCAAAGTTTTTGTCATCAGCTGATTTCCCCCCCTCCTGCTGCTATAAATAATTGCTGCCTCTTTTGTTTCCTAGAGCGAGTACATTGCACCCTGTGATTGCAGACGGGCATTCATCTCTGGATTTGATGGCTCTGCAGGTACCTTTCCAGAACTTGGGTTCTTGCTTAAGTACATAATGCCCCTGTAAAGAAATATTCTCATTCATAACACAGAGGCAGGATGGAAAAGGAAGCCTATCCAGCTTGTTTGAACTGTTTTCTTCCCATTTCAGCATCTGCAGAGTTATGTCTTGGCTGCCCACTGGAATTATGTAATATCAGCTCAATAACAAGTTTTCAGAAAATGGTTGACCCCTGCATGAACCTCTCAGAAAGTAAAATCCTATTTAACTCTTTCATGTGGTGCTTGTAACCTACAGTCATTCCTTTCGATGTGCAGGTTTTCACACTGACCGTTTGGGCTGTGTGAATAGTAGATGGACTTCAGCTAGCCTCTCTGTTTAAACACAGCCAGGAACTGCATTTGGAAACTGAACGCTGTGGAAAAGTTTGCTTATCTTGCTGAGACAGGATGTTTTCTTGGCTCTAGCATAGGTCTGTTTCAAAAGACCTAGTTTTTACTCTAGCTGTGCCCTAAGCTCTGCAGCTTACTCTGCTGTGTGATTGTTGGAAAGTCACTTTAGTCTTTTGAAGTCTTTTCCTTTCTAATTGCAAATTGGTTTAATAAATACTGCTACCTATGTATTTGGAGAGTCCATTCACCACTTCCTATGAACTACTCTGGGACCTCATGTGGAAGGTTATAAATCCAGGGCTCTGAGCTGCTGTTAATGGATAACATGAATCCTGTATTAATTTCACGTCTTCTGCATGGCCTCTTCATAACCTTCTTCTCTATTTTGGGTGCTTGTTATTTTCTTAGAAGGTCTGTGTTCCCAGCCTAGCAGTGAGGTTTCACCAGGGGCTCACCTTATGTTTCTTGCTTCATCTTTGCAGAATGAAGCAGCTTAAAATGGAGTTTGTCTTGGGGAAGTTTGGTAGAAGACAGTTAATTCCTATTTGAAAACTCTGCTCTGCTAATCTGGGCTTCAGTTATTGGTGATAGCATGGTCAAGATGCAGAGATTCAAAAGACATTTTGTTTTTGAATTGCCAAGGGCAAGGCAGCTAGAGTGCCTTGCTGAGATGTCACTACCCCTCAGCTGTCTGCTTGCATCCCTCCATCTGGAGTCAGGGGAATGGGACAGACATTGAAACCAGCAGAAGTTTATGTTTCCTGTTCAGCCATCTCTGTTAGAGCTGTAACATTTGGGAATGGGGTGCATCTGGCAGCTGGAGTGATACCCATGTCTGCTGGCCTTTAACAGCTGTTTCTTGTGGATGGCCAGAGCCCAGGCTTCCTCACCTCAAAAAGATGGGATGGAATCCGGGGACATACAGTATGTGTTATTGTGACAACAACCAAATGGAGACCGCAAGTCTGTTTCAGAAGGTTTGGAAAGTCCCATTTACCCAGTTCCACTGACTGGCTGAGATTGCTTAAGTTGAATTCATCTGAGGCAATTCATTAAGCTGCATCTTTGTGCATACTGTCCCTGAAAAGATTTGGAAAGTTGTAGTGCAGGGTGAACAGGGAGTATCTCCACTGAAACTGGACTAACCTTTGAACACTGAGAAAAGCTGCCTTTCTGGGAACTGGGCTGCATTTCAAACGCTCTCCCTGGTCTCTGTGTCTCTGCATGGTGGCTGCCCACCTCTACATCACTGCATCTTTCTGTCTTCCTGCCTAGGTACTGCCATAGTAACTGACCAGCATGCAGCCATGTGGACAGATGGACGCTACTTCCTGCAAGCTGCACATCAAATGGATAACAACTGGACACTCATGAAAATGGGTATGCAGGAGGCTGGGATACTGCTGCACTGATAAACAGGGGACAATCACAGGCCATTTGGTCACTTCAGACATGTTATGGCTTAGGCTGTAGGGATTTCCCATCATGCAGGGACTTAGGAACATCTTGGATACACTGCTCCTGCTTTAGTGTCCTGTGACTCTTCTTGCCCATGGGTCTAGACATTCATTAGTAGATATATTTGATGAATTAGCATGGACTTTGTGGGCTGTGTGGGAGTGCTTCAGTATGGCTGATGCTTTGAACCTATTTTTATTTTTCTTTCCTTAAATCCTTGGAGGTCTGAAAGATACACCAACTCAGGAGGACTGGCTAGTAAGTGTCCTTCCAGAAGGCTCGAAGGTGGGAGTGGACCCTTTCATTATTCCAGCTGGTTGGTTTTACTTTATTTTATAACTCTGGGTTGGGCAACTAGATCTTGCTTCTCTAGCTAAGCTGTTGTATGATGGTATGTAGATAGCCATGTTTCAGCCCAGATCGGATGGAGGGTTAGGCTGTTATGCAAAACAGGTTGGATTTTGGTTTTAGGCATGTATCACAAGAGCTCCATAGCAGTGCATTGACTCCAAAATACAAGGGATGAGAGCTACTGTCTGGGCTTGCAGTGACTATACCTGAAAAGCAGAGTCCCGATCTACTTCTTTTTGTCTGTGCTGTGGCTTGACACAGGTATTTCAGTACAAAGTTGCTGAGTGCTTTGGCCAGCTTGGGAGCCAGAACACTCAGGCAAAACTCACGCTGCTACTCCTGTTTTGTGATCTTCGTATAGCTGCAGCTTTCCCTGTAGGAAGCACATTCCTGGAGAAGTACCATTTTTATCAGATGAATGAGTATCCATCTCCTCCTTAAGCCCAATTCAAAGGTCACTGGAGGCAAGGGGAGACATATGCTTGATTCAGATGGACTAAGGATCAGTCTTGTGGCCTTGTGGAAGCTCATCTGGTCTCTTGTCTAGCTTAGATCTAGCATGGTTCTGCACTGGGGTAGAGGACATTCTTACAGCACCCTCTGGGGTGCAACATCTGTCTTCCAGCTGGAGCAGTTGTTCAGCTCAAGCATGAGGCTCCAGGACTGTGAGATTCTGTACCTGCTGCTGGCTGTAGTGACTGTGTTTGTGGAGCTCTAATTGCAATAGCTTTTGCTTTGTTTTTAAGGGAATGGGAAGAAGGGAGAAGCTGGAAGGAAAGGAGGAGACTCAGATTTTTGAGTCTGCCCCCTGTGAATGGGGCTGTGGTTGAACCAGTGTGTGTTCTTCAAAGCCGTCACTCTTGACTCCTTTCCCTTTGGCAGACCAGTGGAAGAGGATGTCCAAAGCCTTGAGAAGTGCTGGCCATGATCTTGTGCCTGTCAAAGAAAACCTGATAGATACAATCTGGACAGACTGTCCTCAGCGCCCCTGCAAGCCTCTCATCACACTTGACCTGAGTTACACAGGTGAGAAGCTTAACTCCCAATAGACAGGAGCTGTTTCTACTGCGCTATCCCCACTTTACTTTCCTCTTACAGTGTAGGCAGAAGAACACTACTGCAGCACCTCTGTCCTCAAAACTTAAAATAGCCATTTGTTGGAGGCTAGATAACCTCAAAACAAATCCATGTATGTCTGGAGGGCAGCTTGTTTGAGGTGGCTCATGTCAGTTATCACAAGCACAATGTGTTTTGGGTACCTCCAAAATCTAATGTGTTGGTCTGTGTTTGCATCATCATGCCCAGTAAAGCTGGTAACTGTAGCAGTTCATACTGTGTTTTGCAGGGGTCAGCTGGAAAGACAAAATTGCAGCCCTCCGTTCAAAAATGGCTGAGAGAAAAGTCTTGTGGTTTGTGGTAACGGCCTTGGATGAGGTAGCATGTAAGTGTTTGCATCTCCTTTCTCAGTTCTTCCTACAAAATATATGTCCTTCCTGCCTTGAAAAGGAAGAACTCTGCCAGGGTGAGAGGCACTTATGACAGCCAATGTGTTTGTTAGAGACCAGTTAACTTGTATGATGTGCAGTGGTGATAACAGGTCATAAACAGCAAGCCAGTATTTCTACACAGTGCCTTATTACACCAGGGCAGCTCCTGAGTACATTTTTGGCCCAGGAAACTGCGAATCACCACCTTTAAAAAGCAGCCTAGGCAAAGGGTGAGGAGTTATATATAAAGCCTGAGGCAGTTTGAAGGAGAAAAAAAAAGACCTGTGAGATCTTCTGGCTGTAAAATATCCTGATGCTGCCTTACCCTATGGGGAGATGGAGACTGTTTTCTGCTGTGGAGTCTGGGCTATAAATAAAGCAATGCAACATGCAGCTTTGTATACATAAGGCAAGGGTGGAGTACACAGCATTCACAGTAATCTTCCTAATTGTCACTGCTTTTTAAGTCTGTCTCTCCCTCTCCAGTGTTTGGCAAATGCTTTGGTTAAACAAATAAGTTGGGGCTCAACCTGTGTTTCCAGATCACTTTAACTGAGGGTCGTGGAGTGCTGCTGGAGAGTCCCCTCTGTGTTTGGGGCCCCAGGATGACTAGGTCTGCACACCTTGGCTCCCAGCCCAGTGTATGGGAAGGGAGGATGGCCAAAACCAGCAGTGTTTTCCCTAGGACTGTTGTTGCTAGTGCTGTGTATCCTTTGTGCAGAAATCACCAGTGCACAGACTGGTGCAGTGGGAACACAGCACAGGTAGATTGTGAGTGCTGCTAATGCTTGTGCCCCGTGTATGATCTGAAAAGGTAGAATTGAAGGTCGTGTGTTCCTAGCAGCAGCACTGGTAGCTTAATGTCTGTGGTGCTGGGTGAAGCTAGCTTGCTGTGGTCTGTGGGCTCTTCTGGATCTGGGACACTGAGCAAAGAGCTTGTTTTATGAAAGAAGTACTTCTGAGCATGGTGAATATGACTCCTCCCCAGGGAGGCCTGCGTGAGCAGAGATTGTGTGTCTCACCTTTTCAGGAGCATCTCCAATTAAATTAATGATAAATTGGTGCCCTGAGGTGGTTTCAGATTAAATATCTCCAGCAAAGCCAAGCTTGGTTATGAATCAAAGGTTTTAAGATGGACCAGAGTTTATGAGAGAAGCTTATTGCCAGGTGCCTGGTTGATTTCCTATCCTAAAGGGGAAAGGGGGAGAAGTTGTCTTTAATTGCATCTAATTCAATTCACTGTATTAAACTCCAGACAAGTTTCTGGGGACAGAAAGAGAGCCATAGAGGAGGCTGTTGCCTCCTTACTGCATTGAGAGTCAGCTGAGCGAGGAAGTTTGTCCCCATACAGTAAAGAGTTCTTTGTGGCTCTTTCCTGCTTCGAAGTGACCTCCTCCTTCCCTGAGGAGAATCAAGCTCTATTTTTACTTTTGAGGCAGAATTTGCATGGTTCGGTGAATACAGTGCTGGGCTGTGATTTAGGACATGGTTCTTTTCCCAGCTGTCCTGCTGGCTGGCCTTACTGCCTTGAGTAACTCATTTCAGCTAATTGGATACCCTGGGGTTTTTATTTGACCCTAAAATCAGGAGTTTGGAGATGCTGAGCATCTACTTCCCTCTTGACTTTGCCTGGAGTTAAGTGAGACTGTGCAGTCAGAATCTGAGGTGGTGTAGGCACCCAAATAAGAGAGAGGCCTTTTGGGAGTATTTTAGTCTTGCCTATTGCGTCTCCTTCCCTCAATGATCAAGAGAAGGATTGGGATGAGATAACTTGTACCTTTGAAGTCTTCTGGCTATTGAGAAGTGAACTTTAATTGCATTACAC